>ML391835.1:12833-26153 GCA_005239525.1 Nicotiana knightiana | reverse complement strand
CGTCGGATCAAGAATTGAAGTTTGAAGAAGTGAAGATTGCTGTCATTTGGTGTGATCCGCACCTGCGAGGATTTGGCCGCAGGTGCGGAGCCGCAGGAGAGAGATTGGTCTAGAGCTGAGGGACCGCAGGTGCGGGAGTTTGGTCACACCTGCAGAATCGCAGGTGCGAAGAGGGATCGTAGGAGCGGGAGTTGCTGGGCTGAGTCAGAGTCTCACCTGCGATGGAGTTTCCACAGGAGCGGCTATTGTACCGCAGGTGCGAAAACGGCTGGAGGCAGTAGGCTGTTTTAAGAACGGATTTTTTGGCCATTTCTTCATTTCTCTCATTTTGGTGTGGCGATTTTGGGAACTTCAAGAGGGGGGTTTTCAGCAAGCATCACTAGGTAAGTGAATTCTTCCCATTCCTAAGTTAAATATGTGATCTTGCATGGATTTGAACATGAAATTGGTAGGAAATTTGGGAAAACTTTGAAGAAACCTAGAATATGGAAAATTTGGATTTTAACCACGAATTGAGCATGAATATTTGAGTAAATTATATATTTGAGTTAGTAAGGCTATGGGTAGAATGTATCTTCGAGAATTTTGAATTTCCGGGAACGTGGGCCCAAGGGCATTTTGATCATTTCTCCGAGCGGGGTTGGGAAAATATATAATCTGAATTTGTTGTGAGTATTAGGATGAATTGTCATCGCTTTGTCATTTATGTGGTTGTTCGGAGCATTGTGCATCCGTTGGAATCATCAGAGGGGCTTGGAAGCCGGTTTGGAGTTTCGGCGCGAGGTAAGTCTCCTTTCTAACTTCGTGAGGTTCGGGGGTTACGCGCGCACGAGGTGATGGGAGTTCGTGCGTAACTACTATTATGCCATGTCCGGGTAGTCTAGAACCCACTAGCATGCCTTACGTGTTATACTTGTAATCCTGCCTGTAACATTAAACTGCTAATATACTCGAAGACGTGATTGAATGTCTAAAAGAAAGATAAAGTTTATATTGTTAACCCTCTAGAAAGAGAGTTGGTTCCGCTGTGGATATATGTGTACCTGGATTGGGTTGTATCGTGGAATATCATTAAACTTGACAAATGAGTTTCGAAAACAAATGATTTCAAAACAAAAACCTATATATCATGCTTCTTTTAATAAGGATTCTACTACTTCCCTGAGAAAACTATTTTCTTAATAAAATGTGGTTTTAAATGTGTGGAAATGTGTCAGCACTCGAATCGCAGGTATGATTCGCGATTGAGGGAAGCTTTGTAGTAATTTTTATATAAGTGTGTCAGCTCGAGTCGCAGGTATGATTCGCGATCGAGGGAAGCTTTATGTTAATTATATATATAAGTGTGTCAGCACTCGAGTCGCAGGTATGATTTGCGATCGAGGGAAGCTTTATGTTAATTATATATAAGAGTCAACACTCGAGTCGCAGGTATGATTCGCGATCGAGGGGAGCTTTATATTAAGTATGTATAAACGTGTCAGCACTCGAGTCGCAGGTATGATTCGCGATCGAGGGGAGATTTATATTAAGTATGTATAAACGTGTCAGCACCCGAGTCGCAGGTATGATTCGCGAGCGGGGGAAGCTTTATGATTAATTTTAAAGAATGTACTTATGGGACGGGCCGTTCGATCCTCGGCAGTCCACAGTTTATTTTTATTGTTGGTTCGGGCCGAACGACCCTCGACATATATACATATATATATACACATATGACTTACCCCTTATGACTTAAATTGTTAAATTGACTTAAGGATATAGATTGTTTAATAACTTCGTGGAAGGACTTGACAGATATTTGGGGAGAAAATGAAGGGGAACCTACTTATTCACTCATCTTTAGAAATTTCTCGGAATGTTGTGCCTCATATTTATTTTGTTGCTTAACTTCCTTACATATCTACTGTATTTTACCATATTCTGTCATACATTATGTTGTTGGACCCTAGTGAGTGTCAAATTTGGCCTCTCATCACTACCTCTCTGAGGTTAGGCGGGTGACTTACTGAGTACACGTTGTTTTTGTACTCATGCTACACTTGCTGTGCATTTTATTGCACAGGTACTTTCATAGCAATGTGGAGGATTCGGAGACTTGGGCGAGCTGCACCATCCGGAGGCGATCCGTAGCTGACAGAGTCACCTTCATACTGTGTTTATTCATTTTAAATTTCCTTGTCCAATTGTATTTCGGACAGGCTTTGTAATGATTGTATAAATTCTTTGATATTGCTCATGTACTTGTGACACCAGGTTCTGGGATATGTATTGGGACATAATCGCTTAAGTGAAATCTTTTAATCACTATTTGTAGTTAACATGCCTTTATTTCAATATCATGTAATAAAGTGAACGGAATGTTTTCATAAATGTTAAAGCTGGAATGTTATTTCAATTAATTAATGATTTGGCTTGCCTGGCATTGAATTCCGGCGCTATCACGACCTTAGAGATTTTGGGTCATGAAAATTATATTAAATTATATTAAAATAATAACCTAAACATAGAACATAATACTTACATTCAAAGTAAATGCTAAATCTATCTTTTTCTTCAATTCCTCTTCTACCCAACAAGAAACGTCATAAAAAGTTCCTTCTTCTTGATTTCTTCTTTCATACACGTTGTAGCTTAACTTGGATGAAATCCATCATATTTAATATAGGCAGCTCCCTTGCTTCTAATAGGACATAATTCATTGACTCAACTATATTTGTTGTGAGCATGTCATATCTTCGTAGTGGATTACAAGAACGTGCCCACCTTTCCGATGGTTCTTCCATCAAGTAGTCATAAGTCTTCTTATCTACTTTTGCTATATCTAACATGTAAAGATCAAATTATTTGCGCATGTATACTCTTGCAGCACTTTGAAAAAGTTTTATGACCTCACTTTACACTTTCCTTCGTTTTAGGTTCTGCTCCAAATGATAGATACAAATCCCATGGTGGCTTTCAGGATATACCTTTGCAATGGCATATGCAATAGCTTGATGCCTGTCTGATAAAAAAATCAAATTCTCATGGCTTCCAATTGCATTGCGAAGCTCACTAAAGTACCACTCATAGGAATTGTTATTTTTCAGATTCTGCTATTCCAAAGGCTAGTGGGAAAATTTGGTTATTTGCATCCTTTGAAACTGAAATTATTAAAACACCACAAAATTTTGACTTCAAAAAAGTTGCATCAACAACAACCACTGTTCTACAATAATTCCAACCATCTATTGATGATCTATATGTATAAAACATATAAACAAACCTGAAAATACAGTATAAAAGAAGGTTAACAGAAGTTAAGGACAGGCAGTCCTTAACTTCGACTTACAAGGTCAAAAGTTAAGGATAGGTAGTCCTGAAGTTAGACTAACAAGGTCAGAAGTTAAGGATAGGCAGTCCTTAACTTTTTGACTGCACACATAAAAGTTAAGGACAACACGTCCTTAACTTTTTAACTGGTTAAAGGCAGCATGTGCTAACGTTTATAAAACAGACTAATAAACTCTTTTTTGATTGTTTACCTGTAAGTGAAAGTTAAGGACTCCCTATCCTTAACTTCTGAACTTGAAAGTCAAAGTTAAGGACTGCCTGTCCTTAACTTTTAAACATGTAAGTCGAAGTTAAGGACTACACGTACTTAACTTATAAACCTGTAAGTGGAAGTTAAGGACCCCCTGTCCTTAACTTCTGAACTTGAAATTCAAAGTTAAGGACAGCACGTCCTTAACTTTTTAACTGGTTAAAGACAGCATGTGCTAACATTTATAAAATAGACTAATAAACTCTTTTTTGATTGTTTAACTGTCGTTGTCGTCTATCTTTATGTTAGTATATGTTCCCGTATTTTTACTTCTCATCATATACAAGTATGAAGACAATAATTCATAATTCTCTTCAGGAGCTCCTCTTATTAAAGCAGAAGCATGTTGAATAGCACGCCACGCCTTGTGATAACCAATGTCTAGTCCATGCAATTTTTGCATTTCTGCCATGACAAAAGTTGGTGTAACTTCAAACCTTGGGTCTCGAAGATTGTCAATAATGTAACCACTAATCAACTTTGAAGTTGCATGCCTTTGATCAGCTTTCATAGTGTTAACTGAGCAGTCATGATTTTTCTCAATCTTTACTATCTTGAACAATGTTGAATCTTTAATTCTGAAAGCACGCACACTCCACCTACACCTATCATTATTGCGTTTCAACGAATATCTTGTTGAGCTTGATCTAACAACCTTGAATTCAAAATGTCCTTTAATTGCTATATTCAATAAACAGTTAATTATACTTTTCTTTTTGTCAAGTATTGATCCCACTTTTATTTCATCCAACGAAGCATTTTCTCTTAATATCGTCGTTGGGGATTCTTTTTGTTTTGAATTTGACCTTCATCTAGTTAGTTGATTAGAAGTTTTTTCAGCAACTTCTTTGATTACCGGTGCACTCTCTAAGACTTGAATACCCAAAGCTTGTTCGTTGTCAATCTCTAGAATGCTTTGTCCTTCAACTTGAATAGAATCAAATGTTTGAAGCACCTCTTCAGTTATTGGTTGAGCTTCAACCATATCTATTTCCATTATCTGTTGGCATTTGTTTTGATTGTCATGTTCAGTTTCTCTGTTGACATTTTCAAGGGTGCTTGTTGATCCAAAATCTCTTTCTGAAATATCAACAATGAAACGATAGCCCTTTAAGAGTGAATGAGTTTTTAGTAACTCTATACATGTGTGAAGATCTGAATCTTTGGATACAAGCATTCCCTTGCTTTTTCACAAGTTGATATCAAACCATATCATTGCTTCAAACTTGTCTCTATCCAATTCAAAAACTTCAAAGATCTGTTTAATGAAATCTTCAAACTCAATTGCCTCAGGTACTAGAAGAAGCTTTGTTTGATGATCAAGATACTTATAGTCTTCAGTCCATCTACTATTAAAGGAAACTATAATGCATATTGTTTCCATCGTGCAAGTCAAGAGAAATACTTATATAATTAAGAACAGGTACTGTAAGTTAAGGACTAAGTTAAGGACCAAGTGTGTCACATCTCGCGTTTTCGCACGTTAAAAGTTTCGTCTTCAGTTAACCGACGTGGACTCGGGAATGAGATCATTTTGAAGTTAACGTGTTTATGTTATTTAAAAAAGAAAGATAAATAAGTGTTATGAAGGATGAAGGGGTATACAGATTAAAGAAAACGAGTTTCGTTGAAAATGGACAATTGGTAATGAAATACAGGTCGATCGATAATACCCGATAATTATGAACTAGTACCAAGAAAGGTACCATGTGACCACAGTAGTAATATATATAAAGTATATATGAAGTATTTTAAAAATTAAATAGAATTTAAGTAATTTGCGATAATTTTTAACTATACGGGTAATTGGTTAATTACCGAGTAACGACATTACCTAATTACCTAATAAATGGATAAAGATTAAATATCCCACTCCAACCCCACGTGGCAGCTAGCCACCTTCTAAAGAAATGACTAAGAGTCATTTCTTGATTAAGTGGCATAACATTAGACATTCACTCCATTCTTAAATTTTCATACTAAAGACTACACCATCAGAATATTACTCATTCTCCAACCAAACTCTTTCAACCATGATTCAACGTTAGCCATTCTCCTAATCTTCAACAATTTCATTCTCAAACATTGCAACTAGAATGAGAAGTTAACAACGTTTTTCTTGCAATCAATTCGTACAAAAGAAAATCGAACGGGAATTTTAAGAGTTTTAGCAACGGAAAAATTTTGCGGTTCTAAAGAATTAAGGTGCAACTTTTTCCAAGAAAATCATACGGATATTTTTCCTACTCCAGGTATGTTAAGGCTATCCCTTATTTCTTTTGGCATGGCCCAAATTATACCGAAGAAACGAGCAAATACACAGTTTCTATAAATTACTCTATTCATAGAAATAGTAGGGGTGTCTATATTCTTGATTACCCATGAGAATTATTATTATTTTCTTTTCATGAGTGTCAGAATAATACGCAGTTGGAAAAGTTTATCCGCAAGGAATATTGAGATTATTACGTACTTTTCATGCATTTCATACATGTGCAGTGACCCATGACCAGATGGCGTTATATACGCGTATATATGTAAATATATGTATATGGGATATGGGAAAAGGTTACGGTGTTATATACGCACCACCACCTGATCAGCTGGTATATGATGATGATGTTTCCCACAGTGGCTGAAATATGGTTCAAACGGTGTTATATACGCGTATATATGTATTATACTCAACGGTGTTATATACGCATATATATGTATGTATATATATGTATATGAGATACGGGAAAGGTTATGGCGTTATATAGGCACCACCACCTGATCAGCTGGTATACAATGATGATTTTCCCACAGTGGCCGATATAATATGATGGGATGCCCTTAAAGGCTGATGATATTATGAAACATATACCTATGCACGACATGACATTCATACGCATATGCATGATGCTAAAAGTTATTTCTTATTACAGAGTTATCCAAACACACAAGTTTAGTCAATTACTCTATATCTCTTCCATGTCTCTTATGTATTTATTTATGTGCCTTACATACTCAGTACATTATATGTACTAACATCCCTTTTGCCTGGGGACGCTGTGTTTCATGCCCGCAGGTGCAGGTAAGTGAATTGACGGTCCCCCTTCTTAGGATCCTTGACCAGCGAGAGTTAGAGTGCTCCACTTGATCCGGAGCTACTTTTGATTTTGGTACGATACATTTGTATATAGACATATATGGGTATGACGTGGTTCAGACCCGTCTTTGTACAGTTATGTTTCTATTAGAGGTCTGTAGAAAGTATGTCTAGTTGGATAGTATGTGGCATTGCCGGCTTCCAGTTTTGAGATGTATAGTTGTCTATAGCAGCCTTGTCGGCTTGTCCTACGTATGTTGTACGTATATGTATGTACGCCTTTTGTGCAGATTTCCTTTATGTATAATCTTCTCATAATTCAGCAGATGTTATTCAGGTTCATATTTTAGACGCATGTTTAGGGGTGTTTGACAGGTAGGACTCAGGCACCCGTTGCGGCCCATCGGTTTGGGTCGTGAAAAAAGTGGTATCAGAGCAGTTCTGTCCTAGGGTTGTCTATAGACCGTGTCTAGTAGAGTCTTGTTTATGGGTGTGTCGTGCACCACACTTATAAACAGGAGGCTACATGACATAAGGATGTTATCCTCTTTTTTTTATCTCAGATCGTGCAATACAAGAATTCATGTTCCTAACGATACGTTATATTATCAACGATTCCTCCAAAGAGTACGGCCTCCCAGAAGGGAAAGTCCGTGGATGGTGAGACTACTAGTCGTGCGCCACGAGTTACCAGGGCTCGGGGAGAATCTCATGGTGAGGTTCCATCTCAGACTTCACATACCCCGCCTTTTTCAGAAGAGCTCCGAAGGGCACCAGCTTCAGCGCCCGCCCCTGTACATTCAACACCTCAGCTGGATGCGCCGGGTCAGGAGATGAGAGATGTTGTTCAGGTATTGACCCGATTAGTAGCCGCACAGGCTCGGCATCAGGAAACAGGTATCGGTCACGCAGATAGGTCTGTGAGTGCGAGGGTTCGTGACTTTATTAATTTAGACCCTCCGGTATTCACTGGAGAAGACTTGAATAAGGACCCTCAGGTATTTATTGATAGAGTGCAGAGTACATTACGGGTAATGAAGGCCACTGCCATTGATTCAGTTGAGCTAGCTTCCTATAGACTCCGAGATGTTGCAGTTAATTGGTACGAGTCTTGGGAATTGTCCAGAGGTGAGAATGCCCCTCCAGCAGTATGGCAGGAGTTTACAGAAGCTTTTCTTCGTCATTATCTGCCACCAGAGCTTGGGTGAGCCAGAGTTGATAGGTTTTTGACCCTCCAGCAAGGAAACATTAGTGTTCGGTGGTACAATCTTCCATTTGATTCGTTGGCTAGGTATGCTCCCACTATTGTATCTAAGATGGAGGATCGGGTTCATCAGTTTGTGATGGGATTAGAGCCTCACTTGCTTAACGATTGTATGTCGGTTTCACTTCATCCAGACATGGATATTTCTCGTATGCAGGCATATGCTCAGGGTGTATAAGAGCGTAAACAGAAACAGAGGACCGACCGTGAGCATGATAGGGCCCAGAATAAGAGAGGGAGGTCTTCAGGTCCTTCTGGTGAGTTATGAGGTGGTCAGAGGCAGCAATATTCGAGATATCCATCCCAGCCCTCGGCTAGCGCGCCCCCTCAGTTTGGCGGTAAGAGATTTGATCGTTCTACATATTCAGGGCCTGGTTAGAATCTTAGGGCCTCGGGTTCTCAGTATAGGGGTGAGTCAAATCAGATGAGGCCACCATTGCCACGATGTACTCAATGTGGTAAGTAGCATACCGGACAATGCCGTATGGGATTAGGTGTTTGTTATACTTGTGGTTATCTGGGCCACGTTATGAGGGAATGTCCGATGAGAGGTTTGTAGATCAGCCAGTGGGATCTGTAGCTGGATCATCATCATCAGTACGCCCCCTTAGGCAAGGTCCCCATGCACCAATGAGTCATGGTAGAGGCAGAGGCGGAGCATCTACCTCGAACAGCCCTCAGAATCGCATTTATGCGTTGGCAGGACGACAGGACCAAGAGTCATTGCCTGATGTTGTTATAGGTATATTATCAGTCTCCTCCCATTATGTATATGCACTGATTGATCCAGGTTCCACCTTATCATACGTTACTCCATTGGTTGCTAGTAAGTTTGAAATAAAACCTGAGTTGGTTAAACCTTTTGAGGTATCTACACCTGTTGGGGACTCGGTGATAGCTAAGCAGGTATATAGGGGTTGTATAAAAATAGTTCATGGTCGACCTACCGTAGCATAATTAACCGAGTTAGATATGGTAGAATTTGATGTTATAATGTGTATGGATTGGTTGGCTTCTTGTCATGCCAACGTTGATTGTAGATCAAAGATAGTCCGATTTCAATTTTCGGGGAGCCTGTTTTGGAGTGGAAAGGTAACACAGCATCACCGAGAGGTAGATTTATTTCCTATCTAAAGGCAAGGAAGATGGTTAGAAATGGTTGTATTTATCACTTAGTTCGGGTTCAAGATGTGGAAGTAGAGTCACCAACCATTCAGTCCATCCATGTGGTAAATGAGTTTCCAAATATCTTTCCTGATGAACTTCAATGTCTCCTGCCAGAGCGAGAAATTGAGTTTTCTATTGACCTACCACCAGATACTCACAATATCTATTCCTCCCTATAGAATGGCCCCTGCAGAACTGAAAGAGTTGAAAGAACAACTAAAGGACTTCCTTGAAAAAGGTTTTATCAGACCTAGTACGTCACTGTGGGGAGCACCTGTGTTGTTTGTAAGGAAGAAAGATGGTTCCTTACGAATGTGTATTGATTATAGGCAACTAAATAAGGTGACGATCAAGAATAAGTACTCGCTCTCGAGGATTGACGACTTGTTTGATTAGTTGCAAGGCGCCAAGTGCTTTTCAAAGAGAGACTTAAGGTCCGGGTGCCATCAGGTGAGGATTAAGGATGAAGATATTCCGAAGACAGCATTCAGGACTAGATATGGGCACTTTGAGTGTAGGGTTATGTCGTTCGGTCTGACTAATGCCTCGGCAGTATTCATGGATTTGATGAACCGTGTGTTCAGGCCTTTCTTAGATCTGTTTGTAATTGTATTTATTGACGATATATTGGTATATTCTCGTTCAGAGGATGAGCATGTTGGTCATCTGCATACTGTGCTCAGATTTCTACAAGAAAGGAAGTTGTATGTAAAATTTTCTAAGTGTGAATTCTGGTTAAACTCTGTAACTTTCCTTGGGCATATCATTTCGGGTGAAGGCTTCCGGGTGGATACACAAAAGATTGAGGTAGTAAAGACTTGGCCTAGGCCCACAACAACGACGGAGGTTCGTAGCTTTCTTGGATTGGCGGGTTATTACAGGAGATTTGTGGAAGGATTTTCTTCCCTTTCAGCACCTTTAACAAAGTTGACTCAGAAGGGAGTAAAGTTTCAATGGACTGATGCTTGTGAACGGGGTTTCCAGGCATTAAAGAACATGTTAACTTCAGCACCGGTTCTAACGCTCTAAGAAGGGACCGATGGTTATGTTATCTATTGCGATGCTTCAGGCATTGGATTGGGTTGTGTGCTGATGCAGCATGGTAAGGTTGTGGCCTATTCTTCTAGACAACTAAGAAAGCACGAGAAGAACTACCCGACCCACGATTTAGAATTAGCTATGGTGATTCATGCACTAAAGATGTGGAGGCACTACTTGTATGGCATTCATGTTGATATCTATACGGATCATAAGAGCCTCCATTACATCTTCAAGCAAAAGGAATTGAATCTACGTCAAAGGATATGGATGGAGCTACTTAAAGACTATGACGTTGAAATTTTATACCATCCGGGGAAGGCGAATGTAGTAGCTGACGCCCTCAGCGGTAGATCTATGGGTAGACTGTCGTATTTGCAGCTATAAAAGCGGGGAATAGCTCATAAGGTTCATCAACTAGCTAGTCTTGGAGTTCGGCTACTGGATTCAGGTGATATTGGAATTACTATTCAAGATACGACAACATTCTCTTTAGTAACTGAAGTAAAGGAACGTCAATATGAGGATCATGTGTTAGTTCGTTATAGGGACACCACTCTTCAGAAGAAGAAGACACCATTTGAAATTACAGAAGATGGAGTCCTCAAATATCAAGGGCGATTATGTGTGCCTAATGTGGCAGGGCTGCGTCGGCTGGTTATGGGAGAAACTCACTATTCTCGTTATTCGATCCATCCAGGAGCAACAAAGATGTACCATGACATCAAGGAAATATATTGGTGGGACGGAATGAAAAAGGATATAGCAGAATTTGTTGCTCATTGTCCTAACTGTCAGCATGTTAAGATTGAGCATCAAAAACCCGGTGGATTTTTGCAGGCTATGAAGATTCCGACTTGGAAATGGGAGATAATCAATATGGACTTCATCGTAGTCTTACCTCGTACCCAGCGTAAGTTCGATTCGATATAGGTGATTTTTGATAGGCTCACAAAGTCAGCCCATTTTCTGCTCGTTAGAACTATATATTCCCCAGAAGACTATGCGAGACTTTATATCAAGGAAATAGTACGACTGCATGGTGTCCCTGTATCTATTATCTCGGATAAAGGAGATCAATTTACAGCTAACTTCTGGAGGTCCTTACAAAAGGGATTGGGGAATCAAGTAAGTCTTAGTACAACATTTCATCCCAGACAGACGGACAGGCTGAGCGTACTATTCAAACACTGGAGGATATGCTGCGAGCTTGTGTGATAGACTTCAAAGGTAGCTAGGATGATCATCTACCGCATATTGAGTTCGCGTATAATAATATCTACCATTCCAGCATTCAGATGGCTCCATACGAAGCTCTTTACGGACAGAAGTGTAGGTCGCCTATAGGGTGGTTCGATGTTGGAGAATCTGGATTACATGGGCCAGACCTGGTTCAGCAAGCCATAGAAAAAGTAATTCTTATCCGGGATCGACTATTGACAGCTCAGAGTCGTCAGAAGTCATATTTGGACGTGTGACGACGAGATTTAGAGTTCGGGGATGATGACTGGGTATTCTTAGGTGTCACCTATGAAGGGTGTGATTAGGTTTGGCAAGAAAGGCAAACGTAGCCCACGATATATTGGGCCTTATAGAATCATTCAGAGAGTTGGCCAAGTATCTTATGAGTTAGAATTGCCCTCAGAGTTGGAGTCTGTCCATCCAGTTGTTCACGTATCTATGTTACGAAAGTACATTGGCTCATCCTACCCGAGTGGTGCCCACAGATGATGTACAGATTGCAAAGGACTTGTCATATGAGGAAATTCCTGTTGCCATCCTAGACCGACAAATCCACAAGCTACGGAATAAGGAGGTAGCCTACGTGAAAGTACTTTGAAGAAACAACAATGTAGAAGAAATGACTTGGGAGGCCGAGGAAGACATAAAGTCTAGATATCCCTACCTCTTTCCTCCAGAAAAGGGTCGGACTAGGACATCGCAACCATAAGGTACGTGTATAATTCTTGTGTTGGTTATTGTCGTTGGTCGTGTGAGGCCATTATTGTTATTGATGATAATAGTCCTATGTGGCGTCAAATTATTGACTTACTACAAGAAGAGTGGGTAGTAGCTTTGTTAGAAAGACAANAAAAGTTTCGTCTTCAGTTAACCGATGTGGATTCGGGAATGAGATCATTTTGATGTTAACGTATTTACATTATTTAAAAAAAAAGATAAATAAGTGTTATGAAGGATGAAGGGGTATACAGATTAAAGAAAACGAGTTTCGTTGAAAATGGACAATTGGGAATGAAATACGGGTCGATCGATAATACCCGATCATTATGAACTAGTACCAAGAAAGGTACCATGTGACCACAGTAGTAATATATATAAAGGTATATATGAAGTATTTTAAAAATTAAATAGAATTTTAAGTAATTTGCGATAATTTTTAACTATACGGGTAATTGGTTAATTACCGAGTAACGACATTACCTAATTACCTAATAAATGGATAAAAATTAAATATCCCACTCCAACCCCACGTGGCAGCTAGCCACCTTCTAAAGAAATGATGATTAAGTGGCATAACATTAGACATTCACTTCATTCTTACATTTTCATACTAAAGACTACACCATCAGAATATTACTCATTCTCCAACCAAACTCTTTCAACCATGATTCAACGTTAGCCATTCTCCTAATCTTCAACAATTTCATTCTCAAACATTGCAACTAGAATGAGAAGTTAACAACGTTCTTCTTGCAATCAATTCGTACAAAAGAAAATCGAATGGGAATTTTTAGAGTTTTAGCAACGGAGAAATTTTGCGGTTCTAAAGAAGTACGGTGCAACTTTTTCCAAAAAAATCATACGGATATTTTTCCTACTCCAGGTATGTTAAGGCTATCACTTATTTCTCTTGGCATGTTCCAAATTATACCGAAGAAACGAGCAAATACACAGTTTCTATAAATTACTCTATTCATAGAAATAGTAGGGGTGTCTATATTCTTGATTACCCATGAGAATTATTATTATTTTCTTTTCATGAGTGTCAGAATAATACGCAGTTGGAAAAGTTTATCCAGAAGGAATATTGAGATTATTACGTACTTTTCATGCATTTCATACATGTGCATTGACCCATGACCAGATGGCGTTATATATGCGTATATATGTAAATATATGTATATGGGATATGGGAAAAGGTTACGGCGTTATATA
>ML391834.1:44611-80251 GCA_005239525.1 Nicotiana knightiana | reverse complement strand
TAAAGCACATAAAATGCGAGGTATATAATGCTTAAAATCACGAATTCTAGCCACACATCATATGTCTCGAGAGCGACTCGATATTGAACCAAGTTCGGGCTCGAAGAAGACTGAAGGATCGAGGTTAGGCTAAATCGACATCGCAGTAACAGAATCATGAGATATCCGCAGTCAACCGCCAATCTCGGCGAAGATCTTGGAACCGGCACAACCATTAGCGGTTATTGATATCAATCATGTATTTTACTTCTAAAATTAGAGTCATACCTTATTCAGGATTCCTCTACTATATAAAGAGGAACCTTGTTCATTTGTAAGGGCTATATTATTACAATTATCATCACATGAGTTATGGCTTGCACTGCTACTGAGAAATACAAACAATTTGCTCTTTTGCTTTCTCTTAATTCTTGTTTTTTTTACTGTTCTTGGCACTTGATCTCGAGCCTAATCCAGACCGGGGTCGATAACTTGGAAGTACACTGGTTTGGTCTATTTTAATTGTTTAATTCCTTTATTTATTTAGCTATTTATCAGGTTTACTCGTATTTCGAGGTAAACAGTTATACTCACTTTGTTTCTTTTTCGATATTTATACAATAAGTACTTGTGAATTGACCCTTTATTTTGTAAAGATAATTTTCAGCCAACCCAGAATTGTTCCTGGCACTAGAGATAAGATATACTTCATAAACCAAAGGTAAGGAAATTACAAATGTTTTTTAAGAAAATCATATTGAACACTGAGAATTGGGATAACTTAATGTGTTCCTTTTCTTTATCCTTTTTTGCCTTTCTAAATCATTCTCTCTGTTTTACTTTAGTTTTGTTTCGCTGCATTATTTTTCTTTGTAGAGATGTTATAAACTCCTAATGAGAAAGATCAGTTAAAGTTTGATAGTATTGAGAGATCCAATTGGATATGATGTTGACCTCTCTTCCCCTCACTTCTCGGAGCCATTCTGGATCTTCTTTGCTTGACCATCTAAGGTCCACATGATGTGCTCCTATAATCAAAGTGTAAAGAAGAAAAAAAAGAAAAAAATTAAAGATGATAAAATATCGGGTATTTTAATTGAATTAGAAAAAATGAGATCAGTTATAACCTTCTTTTGCGATAATAGCAACTATGCTCTTTGATATATCCTCAAGGACCCTATCAAAAAATATAAATACATAAATAAATAAAAGTAAACCTTGTGGATTTATGTAAATTTTCATTGGGTGGGAGGGAGAGTGTGGTTGATCCATGGTGATATTATACACATATAGGGTATATATAAGTGTAAGGAAATATTAGGAGGAAATTGATACACTATTCTCAGGCGTGCCAGAGCGTGGGGAGTAATTCAAAAATAGCCAGATTTATAAGTGGTTGTTTAAAAATAGCCATATTTTTAAAAGTAATCGAAATTTAGTCACTTTTTATGTAAAGATAAATCTAAATAAAAACACTATTCAAAATTTAGAAAATACTCCAGTATATTATACTGGAGTTCCAGCATAAGTATACTGGAATTTCAGCATAATATAATGGAGTTTCAGCATAAGTATACTAGAACTCCAGCATAATATACTGGAGTTCCAGCAAAGTATACCGGTCCAGTATAATATGGTGGAAGTTCATACATAGGTGCTCGAATCTCCAGTATATTATGCTGGAACTTTCCGTGTGTTGGAGTTCCAGCATAATATGTTGGAAGTTCATACACATGTACACCGAACTCCAATATATTATGTTGGACCGGTCTCCGTTGCAGCAAAATAGTGGTTATTTTTCAATAACTTGACAAACGCTTGTTATTTTTGAATGACCAGTCTGAAAACTGGTTAGCCTGTGCTATTTTTACCAGAGTGAGAGATACAGGTTCAATCGAACCCATTGGCTTTTGTTTAAACTATTTATTTGTTTTCAGAAATTTATTGAATATGTATAAATTATATATTAATTTAGAGTCCAATAACTTAAAATGATTATAATCGTAAGGTTCAAATCCTGGCTCCACCTTTGACTATAAATATGTTACGTGTACATAGAGAAAGAAGTTACTAACCCTCCACCACTCCATGGATCTCTTAACCCATTGAAGAAGATGATGTTGCTCCCAAACCTTTTTAGAACCCTTTCAATATTCTGCAAAACAAAACCCAGTTCCAATTTTATATTAGTATTACTATAAGTTGGGCATGGGCTGAAAAGTTAACACACTCTGGCCCTATTCTCACATAGCCACCAAATTCTGTAGTAATCCAATCTGGTCTGGGCTTAACATCCAAAATTAATTGGCAAAATCTGACTCTTTCATTGTAATCCCATTCAGAGGGTGGAAATATGCTCTCCTTGTTATTCCCATCTGTAGGCATTACCATCTCTGTACATGCCTGTATCACACAATAAACAATAAAAAATAAAAAAATTTAATATCTTATCATCATCTAACTGATGTTAAATTATTTTTAAAACATCAAATATTTTATAACAAATAATAAAAAAAAAAAAAAAAAAAAAAAAAATTCTAGAAAAATACGGGAGAAGTACTTTTTATTTTTCTAAAAACGTCAAATATTTTTTAAACTCAAATTGACAACAAAAAAAAACAAATAATATGAATATGAGAGAATAATTAATAACCTGCCACGTCCATCCACCTAGGCCGTGAGGATCCGAATTATCGTTTAGATCAAAACAAGTGGCTTTCCCAGTGTAGTTGTAATACATGTTAGCAGCACCATATAGCTTTTCGAACGTGTCGTTTCCAGTCTTTGGATCATCAATTGCCTTGCACATCTTCATTTATGTACAAAATTATTATTCCCAACTGGTCAAAGAATAATTTTGATTTCCAATATCAAATCATATACTTCCTCTCTTCAGTGTGAGTTGTTCACTTTATAATTAGACTTTGGACTCCTTTTAAGAAAAAATAAACAAAATATGTATTTTACAGTTTTATCCATTATGATGATACTATTACAAAAAGTTTTGAGTAATGATTTAGGGAATGAGTTGTTAAGGATAAGGGTAAATAAGAAAAAAATATTTTATTTTTTTAAAATTGGTTTGCTAAAATAGACAAGTAAAAGTGAGTATGTATTTTTAGCATAGTAGACAAGTAAAAGTGAACGAATGGAGTATTATTGGTAATTGAAATTAGAAATAATTTTGCTCTTTTTTATATAAAAGAAAGATAAATTATACGCTGCAAAACAGTTGTTTGTAACAATTTTTTGTCATTATGAAAAATAAATTGCAATCACAAAATAAGAGGAAAATATTTTTACTACAATTCTGTTTCTCCCTTGATTCTTCTCACCTGGTTATCTCCGTGATTCAAGTGCTGAAGCAACGTATTTCTCAAATGTAGGATGATGCAGAGTCAAGAAGTATCGGGCCATATTGATCTCTTTATGATTATCCCAAGAATTTATGGGATTTTCGAGACCCCTCTTCAAGGGAAAATCTATCCCTTTATATAGGTGTGTGTTAGGGTTTAGGGTAGAGTAACCTCCAAGAAACCCTAATAGACTCCTAGGATTTCAAGAGTCTTGTAGTATCTTGAATTTAGGATTTAGCTTGATCCGTTAAAACTTTGATGTCTACAAATGCCCCCTACTTAAAGGTTTGTCGGGGTGTAAGCTTGCCAAAACTTGAAGACGAGACTTGAAGTACCCGACCATCGCAACAAATGATTGTGAAACTTGGAGTTTTCGATTTACAAGAGGAAAAGATGAAGGGAAGAACTGGTCCAACTGGGCGTGCCAATTTGTTTGCAACAAATTTTCAACATACGCAGAGTAAACTGCAACCACAAAAGAATAAAGTGATTTTATTGATAAACATTGCGGGTTACAACTTTTTTTATCCCTTGATTCTTCTTCCGAATTGTTCTCCATGATTCGAGGGCCTTAGCGGCATATTTCTCGAACGTAGGACTTTAACCAAGACATATTTGACATGTTTATCCATACAATGATTCGCTTTTATGGGAAGTAATTATGGGTCTTCGTACGACAAGGACTTGATCTCCTACTTGAAAGGATCCCAAGCGAACTCTTTTATTGAAGGCGCGAGACAATCGAGATTGATAACATTCAATACTCTGTTGAGCTTCCAACCTCTTCTCATCAAGAGCCTCCAATTCCGCTAATCGAAGTCGAGAATTTTCTTCATCAACAATTAACATGTTGCATAGAGTTTTGTTGAATGCCTCAGCTAGACCATTGGCGGCAGCATTGTACATCTAAGAGTTACATTGCTTGAATCCAAAGTGATTACAAATATTGTTCATTAACCTATTATCGAATGACTATCCATTATCCGTTATTTTGTAACAAGGAATGCCAAAGCGATAGATTATGTTTACTCGGATAAAACTTGCAACATTTTCCTTCTTTACCTCCTTAAGAGCAACAGCTTTAGCCCATTTTGAGAAGTAGTCAGTTGCAGCCAAGATGTATAGGTGCCCACCAGAGGACTTTGGCAGTGGTCCAATAACATCCAATCCCCAAGCGTCAAACATCTAGGATGCCACAGTCCGGTGCAACACTTCAGGGGGTTGATGAATAAAATTCCCAAGGAATTGACAAGCCTTGCATCTCCGAGCGTAGTCCAAGTAATCTTTCACCATAGTTGGCCAATAATATCCCTCCTTTTTATATGGAAGTGGAGATTTGATCTAGACTGATGTGATCCACACAACCCAGAATGTGCCTCTTGCAAAGCTTGGAGTGCTTCTTTTTTCCTAAGCATCGCAAGAGTACTCCGTCGAATGACCTTCTGTATAGAGTATCTTTGTAGTAAAGGAAGAGAGATGCACGACGACGGATTTCAGTCCTTCTCCTCGGATTTTCTGAAAGTATCACATAGCTTAAGTAGTCGACAATGGGTTGTCGCCATTCTTCTTTCTCAGCTTAAGAAACAACGACAAGATGCTTGAGTTCATTTCCTTCACCTTCAAACTCATTTGGCGGCGGCACTACCCATTTTTGGCAGACAGTCATTTACGCTTGATCAGGCAGGGTTAACGATAAAGCTAGGGCAGCTAAAGTATCAGCCTTCTTGTTTTCTTTTCTTGGCACATGTTGAATAGTCACGTCACCGACCCATCCCATTAATCATGATATGGCCGTCGTTCAGGTTTCTTGGCCTCGTAACTACCTAAAAGATAGTTGATCACCAACTGAGAGTCACCAAAGCTTGCAATTGCAACCGCTTCTTTTCGACATCCATTTCGAGCCCAACTCAACAACGTTGGTATAGCAGAATTGCATCAACGTAAAAGAGTAGGGCAGAACTTCACCTTGAGAAGTTACAAATGCTACACCAACACCAGCTCTTCCACGATGCGCAGCACCGTCAAAGTACATCTTCCATGGAGGTTGAACTTCAATGACCATTGCGTCCTCATAAGACAGTTAATCAGTTATCTCCCAATAATAAGGTATAGGGTGATCTGCCAAGAAGTCTGCCAATGCTTGTCCTTTTATAAAATTTTGAGGGATGTACACGATTTCAAATTGTTGAAACTAGAGGTACCACCTTACTAGTAAATCGCTAAGGACAGGTTTTGACATCACGAGCTTGATGGGATTTGCTCTAGAAACCAAACGAATGACATTAGCATGAAAGTAGTGCTTCAAATTTTGGATTGAGAAGACTAGAGCCAAACATAACTTTTCAATTGGCGAATAATTCAGCTCATTTGGTGTCATCATCCTGCTCAAGTAGTAAAAGGGGTTTTCTTTCCCTTCACTATTTTCTTGGGCCAACAGCGCTCCAATAGATCTTTCTTGTGTTGAAATGTATAGTATCAGAGGCTTTCCAAGTATAGTGGCTGCCAAAACTGGACGCTTCATCAAGTATGATTTAATGCTCTCAAAGGCATTGCTACACGCTTGGTCCCATTTGAAAGGGACACCTTTCTTCATAAGGCGACTAAATGGTTGACACCTCCCAGCTAGGTTTGAGATGAATCTCCTAAGGTAAGCTAACTTTCCTCGCAGAGTTTTCAATTCATGAATATCCTGAGGCTCAGGCATCTTGTAGACAAAAAATTGCGGACGAGAAAATAAAATCAAGACCGAAAATATTGCAACAATCGTAGTATTTGATTTCAAATAATATGAGTGTACAATCTCTATGAATCATCTGATTCTTCTTTCCAATAGTAAATAAATTCAAGGACCTTTGAGCTTGATCTTGAATCTATATTTGTTTCCACGAATGATGATCTTGAATTCAACTAGCACGAACTTTGATTTGAACTCGTACTTCTTGAATCTTGACTTGTTCTTCGTTCTTGAGCTTGAATTTGATTTCTTGAGCTTGAAGTTCTTCATTTTTTAGCTTGAACTTGAACTTGATTGCTTGAAGCTTGAAACTTGTAGAGAAATTTGGGGCATTTGATCCACGAGCTCTCTCTTGCTTCTTGTTATAACTTCTGGTGTTTTTTCTAGGTTATGAAGACCTCTATTTATAGTTATGGAAGGGAGGAGTTATAATAAGAAGAAATACTTTCCGATCAATCAAATTGAAGTGTGGCATGGCCGCAATTGATTGGCCAGAACATGTCACTTGCACATGTGACGCAGTTTCATTGGCCTTTTGATTTGGCTTGACATGCCTTGTCATTTTGACACGTGGAATGATCCCATCGGCTCTTCTGTTTGACTTGGCATGCCACGTCATTTGACACATTGCACCAAATTGGTCCTCTACGAAGATGACATCTTGGGCCAAATGAATGTGGCCCATTACTTTAGCCCAATCAAATGGGCTAGCCCAATGGATTAAGACTTATTTATTTAATCCATATATATTGAAGTTATATAATTAATTTAATTATATTAACCCATAATATTTATTTGGACTAATATATTTAAATATAGTCCAAATTATTTTATTGAATTTAAATTCAATAAATTTTGCATCGCTACAACAGTTTCTGTAAATTAATTAATGCTATGAAAAATTACGAAAAAAGGAATGATTAATATTTACCCTTGTTACAGATGTTTTACTTGTACAGTAATTATAATTTTCTCACTCAATATCTCTTGTTTGGATTCTCAAAATATATTGTTATACTTGTGTTGGATTCTCCACAATAATAATTGGAGGATCCAATTATACACTTAACGGTATTTTTTAAATTTGGATCCCGCATTTTGTTTGTAAAATTTTGAGCTCTTTTCTAAACATGTTTGGATTTTTCGAAAAGTTACACACCACTATTGAATTGTCAATGAAATTGTTGAAATAGATCCATTTCAAATATCTTAAAAAGTGAGGTTGGAATATTCTTTTGTCTTGTTTTTATTGTTCAAATATGAAGGAGCAAATCATTGGTTTCCATAAGAAACTAAGAAGAAACACTACTAAAAACAGGCAAAACTCGTCCAAACAATACCGATTGAAATCGATTGGAAAATAAGTAAATTGGTCGCAAAAGTTAAAGAAAATATTTTTGACAACGAAAATAATGATCCTACAACAAATATATGAAATTGATCACTCTTTGACCAAGACCTGATCATACTTGCATATTATCTACCAAAATAATATTTAATTAAAAATTTTCAAATATACCGACCGAAATCGATTGGTATATTTGAAATTATTCTTTCCTGCCCAAGACTATTGATTTATATATATATATATATATATATATATATTACCAACAAAAATAAGTTTTAAATAAGCTTTTCACCGATTTCGGTCAGAAATTTAATTTTAAAACTTTTATAATATTAATTTAATGAAAAGACCGACCGAAAATGGTCAGTTTTTGTCAACTTATATAAATAGCTTTTAAATTTTTTGTGTGTGTGTGTTTAACTTTTATATGGACACTATATCCTATATGTGCATGTATATATACATATATATACATAATATTTAATTAATTTAACATCCTAAATTATAATATTCATTAGTTAATTAATTTTATATTTATACACACCCACACCCACACCCACACACACACACACATATATATATATATATATATATATATATATATATATATATATAATTGTATTAATACAACTTAATATTTAGTACTTACTTCTCTCAGATCCATGATTTAGAAATCATATCTATGTTGAACTATTCAATTCTATCACCCATATACCATGAAATTATCAGGCTCTGATACCATGTTGACCCAAGATCTAGGGGCTGGCGGTAGTCCGCACGGCCATCCCGATTTAAATCAAAAATATCCTTATTCAGGAATAAGAATCGAAATACACAAAGATTTATTTATAATTGGATAGCTGTATGGTAAATCCTTTTACCCGAGCAAGGGGCCTGTCGGGACAGTAATACATTCTCAAATTGAGCACATGTGTCTAGCGGTATTTAACTGCTTTAAGACCTTTGCGCCTTTTTTCTCCTTTAACGGGTTTTGGTGGTCATACGCAGCTTGCTAGACGTATCCACTAAGGCAAAGCCAATAAGAGCAGTACCAAGTCTGACTGTACCACCATCTCAGAACCAAGCTAAGCAATTATAACATAAATCTCTTTATATTTTGATAAAGTCTAGAGCTTTCATGGTTGATGCGTAACAGAAAATATTTAGCCAACATAAATATAATTCTTTAGCCGGACATAGTCACGGCCGGCGAGAGTAGTAGAAGTAAAATTTTAAACTAAACGTTAAAGGAGAAAAAGGGCGCAAAGGTCTTAAAGCAGTTAGATACCGCTAGACACATGGGCTCAATTTGAGAATGTATTACTGTCCCGACAGGCCCCTTGCTCGGGTAAAAGGATTTACCATACAGCTACCCAATTATAAATAAATCTTTGTGTATTTCGATTCTTATTCCTGAATCTTATTCCTGAATAAGGATATTTTTTATATGAATCTGGATGGCCGTGCGGACTACCGTCAGCCCCTAAATCTTGGGTCAACATGGTATCAGAGCCTGGAAAGTTCATGGTATATGGGTAATAGAACTAAATAGTTCAACATAGATATGAGTTCTAAATCATGGATCTGAGAGAAGTAAGTACTAAAACTACTAGACTTGAAGAGGTAGATATACCTCAAAACCTTGATTTGTTAAACAAATGGATTATTCCTAAAGTTTCTATAAAAATCATTTATGACTATGGTTGGTTTGATAAAATCTCTTCTAAACATATGATTAAGATGACTAAACAGTCTCTTGCATTAAACTCTTCTGAACAGATTATTCGATTGTTAAACAAACGAGATATTGATTTATATAAAAATCCCTATAATCACCTGCATATAGGCATGGTTCAAATTGCTTTTAAACCATTAACTCTTAAAGGGTTACAAGAAACATTTTTAGCTGCTTTTCGTGATGCTAGAAATTTAAATTTTCGACAATCGTTGATGGGTTCAATTGAATCAACTGTGGCGTATGGTCTAGTTTATTTCAATACACAACCTAATCTTCAATTATCTTTGTCTGATGTGAATATTCTTGATGCATTAACTTTAAATGTTAAGACCCATGGTTATAACTATGCTCCTGGATCGAAGTTAATACGTTTGTCATACAGGATTTATTATAAGTTATTGTCCACTATAAATCCTAGATGTAAATTATATGATACATCTAATCAGACTATTTTGGTAGAAATTAATTTTTCCAAATCAAAGATCACCACCTGAAGATCTATCAGGTGGGATGGAGTAGATTTTCCAACTACTTGGACTCTTAATTCTGTAATATCTCCTAGTCAGATAACTGATAATCTGACAAATAGTGATTTTTCACATATTACTCAAAATCCAGATGGTAGGATTTGTATTCAATTTGATGATAAGTCTACAGTTTATAATAGACAGTATTTTTCTCATAATCGATTATTACCTGTTGTTAATCATATTTCTCCTATTGAATCAGCATATGGTCCAGCTAGGAATCGTGCAACCTCTTTACATACTATAGATACTACATCTGTTGAAAGGGTTAAGATTAATCCTCAGACTAATATTGTTCAAGATAAAGATAATTNGACAAACGGTTTTTACTCATATTCAAAGACCTCCTGAGATTCAGGATTTTAAATTCAAATCTTTAAATGATCTAGAAGAACTTCTTGATAAAAAGTTTTCAGGATTAAGTAATAGACCTATTGATTTGTCTAATAATTTTGCTGACAAATTGGAAGCCAATTTTGATTCAAAAGATTTTGATTTGAAAGATCAAACTTGGTCCGAAGTCAACCGCCTTAAAGGCATGGCAAAACCGACTAAGTTTAAATACGCTGATAAGCCTCGAATGGAGACGTATTATTATCCACGTCCTACTCCACAAGACTTTTTGACTGAAGAACGTGACTGGAATCAGACAAATACCTCTTATAGTGGTACTGAATTCTCTGAATGGAACCTTGACGGTTTGACAGATCGTCAATTAACTATTCTTGTACATCGGATGTTGATGTACTGTACTATTTGTAGAAGTGTTAAAAACACTGATCGAAATATCTCCAAGATGATTATCGCAGGTTTTACGGGTTAACTACGTGGCTGGTGGGATAATTATTTGACCATCGAACAGAAAGCTTCTGTCATTAATGATGTAGCAACCGATGAAGGTGTTGATAACCTAGGCATGGCTCTAGTGAAAAATAGAGAAGATGCGGTGTATACCCTAGTTCTTACAATATTAGAACATTTTAATGGTAGATTTACCAGTCAACACGAGACGGCTCGTACCCTCTTAAATGGTCTTAGATGTAGGACCTTAACCGAATTTAGATGGTATAAAGATACCTTTATGAGTCGGGTCATGGAATTGCCCGAAAATAAGTATGATCATTTGAAAGCTAAGTTTATAGACGGTTTACCTCCACTATTCGCTGAAATACTGCCTTTTATGTTAATAACGCTGCAGAAAAGGAACGTGGTATGCCAATGTTAGTTATAAATTATAAACCTTTAAACAAATTTTTAAAATGGATTAGATATCCTATTCCTAATAAAAAGGATTTATTGGCTCGATTATATGATGCCAACATATTTTCAAAATTTGATTTAAAATCTGGCTATTGGAAAATCCAGCTCTTTAAAGAAATACTTATAGAACTTCTTTTAATGTTCCATTCGGTCAGTATGAATGGAATGTAATGCCATTCGGTTTGAAAAATGCTCCTTTTGAATTTTAGAAAATCATGAATGATATTTTCAATCCTTATTTAGACTTTATAATTGTCTATATAGATGATATCTTAATTTTTTCGAAAATATTGGAGCTTCACTTCCAACATCTTGATATTTTTAAAAGGATTGTTATAAAAACGGCTTAGTATTATCCAAACCAAAAATGTCTCTATTTCAAATGTTCATTTTTTAGGACATAATATTTGTTAGGGAAAAATTACCCCTATTCAGCGGGCTATTGATTTTGCTTCGAAGTTCCCTGATATTATTACTGACAAAACTCAACTCCAAAGATTTTTGAGAAGCTTAAATTATATATCTCCATTTTATAAGGACTTATCTCGAGATCTCTCCCCTCTTTATGACAGGCTAAAAAATGATTATAAAAATCCTTGGACTAATAGTCACACTGATCTTGTCCGAAGAATCAAAAAACGGGTTGAATATTTACCCTGCTTAACTCTTGCCAATCCTACTTGGCCAAAAGTTATTGAGACGGATGCGTCTAACGTTGGTTATGGAGGAATCTTGAAACAAGTCAATCCCCATGACAAAATAGAATACCTATTAAGATTTCATTCAGGAAAATGGATTGAAACCCAGAAGAAATACGCTACTGTGGCCCATGAAATGCTAACGATTGCTAAATGTGTTTTGAAATTTCAAGACGATCTCTATAATAAGAAATTTCTGATAAAAACAGATGCACAATCAGTTAAATATATGTTTGACAAAGATTTTAAATATGATGCCTCTAAATTAATGTTCGCCAAATGGCAGGCCCAATTGGCCCCTTTCGATTTTGATATTCATTATAAAAAGGGTAGTGATAATTCCCGTCCTGATTTCTTATCACGTGAATATATAACTCAATGACAGGATATTCTTATATGCTGAACAATCAAGTTCTGGTTAACATTCTGAAGGTTATACCTTTATATGATATAATCAATTATTTTGAATAAATTGTTCTTTTTCAGAATGGATCCTCCTTGGACGCGAGTCCGTGGCAGAGGTCGGGGAAGATCTTCCCCTGGAAGATCCTACTCACGAGGATCATCGTCTCAACAAGGATCGTCATACGGATCCTCTTCAAACTACCCATTTATACAAATGGGAGGGAAAAGCTTGGTAAATCAAAGGGTATCTTCTGATAAAGGATCCTCAAGCCAATTTATTCATTTAGAAGATATTCTAGAAAGTAGCGCGTTATACTCTCAGCTACAGGCATACATCAATGCTAAAAAGCAAAATGATACTTTTTCTTCCGTAGCCAAGGAAGAGGACACTGATGATATCAAGTCCTACGAAAAATTACAAAAAAGAGAAGTAATATTTCTTTTAGAAAATTCTGAGATTCAGAGAAAAGATGAACCATGGAAGATATTCCAAAGGTATTTATTAAATGGTTTATACTTCCCAGGTGAATCATACAAAACCCGTGCTTATTATGAGACTATTCTCACTGGTACAGGAAGTGCAGAATTCCAGCACTTTTCAGGATATAACACGGCAGAGAATGTTTATAACTTCTCAAAGATGATTATAAAACAGGTCATATCTGTTGAAAATTGGGGGATATCCACAATGAAAGAAAGGCAGATAAGCCTAAATCAAGTCGGTATGAATTTCACATACTGGGATTATATTCAGGCCTTTGATAAAGTACTTCTCTATAACAATGATAAACACAAGCATACGAGGTTTATAAAGGTATGTGCGAAATTATATACGGAGCCTATTCCAAACTGGTTCCTGAACTGGTGGTCATACCACGAACCAACGCTAAAAATATTACCTACCATTTTCCTAACGTTATACAAAACCTGGACGAAAGCTTCCCCTCACTTGAATAAGTTATACTTAGCTGATCATATCAGCTATCTAGAAAAGATTGATCAAATCTATTTCTTTATAGAATTATCTATTCCTTGGATCCATAAATGGGTCCCTGAATTTGGGTTTACCGATGAACAAATACCTTGTTTATACAGAACCTTCTATAATAACTTATGGGATAAATTGATGAAGAAAGATCCCAAATCAAAGGCATTATATGGCCAAGAACTCTTGGACACTATCAACACAAAAATCCAAGAATATGAAATAGCCCCGCAAGAAAAGGTTATTACTTCTTGGTAAAGCATATTGCTAGACGCATCTCCATACAGGACGGAGATAAAAGTGAAATGATAGAACAATACCTAGAAGAAGTAAAAAAGAATTTGCTTCTGTCCATAAATCAATTTGATAAATTAGACACTTCGATGAGAAGTGGATCATGTAATAATGTAGACGAGGATGCTCAACCTTCCGAAACTGAAAAGTTTCTATCTGATAGCGACTTAGACAGAACGGAAGATTTCCTTCGGAGCTTAAAGGGAAAAGGATCAATGGAGCCATGATACAGTTGTCTGTCCTCAACAGTAGATAAACTATAGAAGACACCCACTACACAGTAGATACACTGTACACAGGACCCACATAAGGGACCTACATTACTGTACAAAGATTCTATATGTTTTTTTTCTTTTTTCTATATAAAGAACTCCTCATTGTAAATAAGAGGCAGATCTTTTTAGAATCATTTTTTTTTCTCTCTTGTCAAGCCTTGTAAAGTTTTCATTGAAGTAAATACAAAGTGTTCCTTGCAATTGTTCATCACAAAGGATCCAAGGTACTTTTTCTTTTAAAGTTTCTACTACTCTCGCCGACCGTGACTATGTCCGGCTAAAGAATTATATCTATGTTGGCTAAATAGTTTATATTACGAATCAACCATGAAAGCTCCAGACTTTATCAAAATATAAAGAGATTTATGTTATAATTTCCTATCTTTGTTCTGAGATGGTGGTACAGTCAGACTTGGTACTGCTCTTATTGGCTTTGCCTTAGTGGCTACGTCAGCTGCGTATGACCGCCAAAGCCCGTTAAAGGAGAAAAAGGGCGCAAAGGTCTTAAAGCAATTAGATACCGCTAGACACATGGGCTCAATTTGAGAATGTATTTCTAAAAGAAATATTACTTCTCTTTTTGTAATTTTTGGTAGGACTTGATATCATCAGTGTCATCTTCCTTGGCTACGGAAGCAAAAGTATCATTTTGCTTTTTAGCATTGATGTATGCCTGTAGCTAAGAGTATAACGGGCTAATTTCTGGAATATCTTCTAAATGAATAGATTGGCTTGAGGATCCTTTATCAGAAGATACCCTTTGATTTACCAAGCTTTTCCTTCCCATTTGTATAACTGGGTAGTTTGAAGAGGATCCGTATGACGATCCTTGTTGAGACGATGATCCTTGTGAGTAGGATCGTCCAGGGGAAGATCTTCCCCGACCTCTGCCACGGACTCGCGTCCAAGGAGGATCCATTCTGAAAAAGAATAATTTATTCAAAATAATTGATTATATCATATAAAGGTATAACCTTCAAAATGGTAACCAGAACTTGATTGTTCAGTATATAAGAATATCCTGTCATTGAGTTATATATTCACGTGATAAGAAATCAGGAAAGGAATTATCACTACCCTTTTTATAATGAATATCAAAATCGAAAGGGGCCAATTGGGCCTGCCATCTAGCGAACATTAATTTAGAGGCATCATGTTTAAAATATTTGTCAAACATATATTTGACTGATTGTGCATCTGTTTTTATCAGAAATTTCTGATTATAGAGATCGTCTTAAAATTTCAAAACACATTTAACAATCGTTATTATTTCATGGGCCACAATAGCGTATTTCTTCTAGGCTTCAGTCCATTTTCCTGAATGAAATCTTATCAGGTATTCTATTTTGTCATGGGGATTGACTTGTTTCAAGATTCCTCCATAACCAACGTTAGACGCATCATTCTCAATAATTTTTGGCCAAGTAGGATTGGCAAGCGTTAAGCAGGGTAAATATTCAACCCGTGTTTTGATTCTTCGGACAAGATCAGTGTGACTATTAGTCCAAGAATTTTTATAATCCTTTTTTAGCCTGTCATAAAGAGGGGCGAGATCTCGAGATAAGTCCTTATAAATTGGAGATATATAATTTAAGCTTTCCAAAAATCTTTGGAGCTGAGTTTTGTCAGTAATAATATGAGGGAACTTCAAAGCAAAATCAATAGTCCGCTGAATAGGGGTAATTTTTCCCTGACAAATATTACGTCCTAAAAAACGAACATTCGTTTGAAATAAAGACATTTTTGGTTTGGATAATACTAAGTCGTTTTATATAACAATCCTTTTTAAAATATCAAGATGTTGGAAGTGAAGCTCCAATGTTTTCGAAAAAATTAAGATATCATCTATATAGACAATTATAAAGTCTAATAAGGATTGAAAATATCATTCATGATTTTCTGAAATTCTGAAGGAGCGTTTTTCAAACCGAATGGCATTACATTCCATTCATACTAACCGAATGGAACATTAAAAACAGTTCTATGAGTATGTTTTTTAAAGATCTGGATTTGCCAATAGCCAGATTTTAAATCAAAATTTGAAAATATGTTGGCATTATATAATCGAGCCAATAAATCCTTTTTATTAGGAATAGGATATCTAATCCATTTCAAAAAATTGTTTAAAGGTTTATAATTTATAACTAACCTTGGCATACCACGTTCCTTTTCTGCAGCGTTATTAACATAAAAGGTAGTACATGACCAATGGGATTTGGAAGGTTTGATCAAACCTTTATTTAACAAATTATCAATCTCTTTTTTGCAAAACTCTACTAATTCAGCATTCATTTGACAAGGTCGAGATTTTGTAGGAATATTATCTTCAGAAAAACTATCTTCATATGGAAGAGTAACAATATGCCTTTTTCTATTCCAAAAAGCACTCGGGTGATCTGCACAAATTTCAATGGCAATCTTTTCGGAAATCAATTTTATTTTTTCCTGTATTTTAACAGATTTCATAGTATCAAAAATATTCATGCTAAATATTTTTAATTGCAAGGAATCAACATGTTTTTGCTTTATATTAATCAAAGCATTGATATCACGACTTATGGGGTCAGTAATAAAAGAGTAAGATATCTCTTTATCATTATATCTAGAAGTAAATCCTTTTGAATCAAGATGTGAAAAAGGATATATAGAATTGATAAAGGAGTATCAAGTATAATTGGTGGATGCAACTGATTTTTTACCCGGAAGAAGAAATGCGGAATGCAAACTTTATTCTGACAAATACGAGCATTAGACAGTTTATACTTTATTTCTAAAGCATGACCTGATGCAGATTTAACTACATGAGTGGTTTTTTCAAAGTATTTAGAAGGAATCAATCCTTCTTTGATGCAACTAACATCAGCACCACTATCAATCATAGCAATAGCAGTTATAGGCAAATGATTATCAATCAAAATAGTGCATTAAATATGCCATTTATGAGCAGTAATAACTTGCATCATCCCTAAGAAAGAATTTGACTTTTCAATAATCTCTTTCTGAGGAATAGTTTCATCAACCTGTTCTTTTCCTTTTGAAGAAGAAAGAATATGAGTTTGAGAAGTATTTTTCTCAATATTTGAAATACGGTGATCACTAATCATTTGATTTTGTTTAAGAGATTTAATCTCTTGTTTCAACTTTTCTACTTCAATTTTTAAATCATCAAAAGAAGTGTCTCTAGTAAAAGAGGCGTTTCTTTCAGAAATAGCCTGTCTTTGATAAATTCGTTTATTAACTTCTGCTAAAGAGTAAGGAGCAGAATATTCAAAATCATCTTTTGTTTTAGAAAAAGAAGTGCTTTCAGCAGGTTTTGAAGTAGGTTGGGAAGTAGTAGCTAACTGAATGATCTTTTCTCGAACCTTATCATCAGAAACTTCCTTTAAAAGTTCAATCACATTATCAGATGTGAGAGTTTTCATATTTAAATCTTCAAATTGAGACTGAAGTTTATAAAATTCATCATTTTCACATTTGCAATTATCAAATTGAAAAGTATCACAAGCAGTATTATCATTCTGCTTATTAACAGAAGATTCAATTACTTCATCCTTATTATCAAATTCGGATTCATCATAATCTAAATCAGATTCTGAAGTATACAACAGATCATAAATTTGATCATGCAATTCATTATCAAGAGCAATAGATTTGAGCTTTTCAAGCTTACAATTTGGAGCAATATGACCAAACTTACCACACTTATAACTCTTAAGGTCAGCGATATCTCGCTTGGATCTATTCTTAGTAAATCTAGTAGACTTTCTATATGCCTTCTTAGCTTCACGATATTTCCTTTTAACGTCACGATATTCCTGAGTCCTATATTTAGGTCTCTTTTTCTTATAAGGTTTATCAGAGGTCTATTTCTTCTGGGGAGAAGAGGGTCCGGATATCCCTAATTGAGTACAGAAGTCTCCTAATTGAGTTTTTTCTCTAAGCTTATCAATCTTAAGCTGTCTGGATAGCTTTAACTCATTACACATGTTTAATTCTTCATGTGTACACACACCTATCAACTTACCATAAGTATAACCGCTGTACTGGATTTCACCTAAAGATTCTCTAAGAATTTTTCTAACTCTTTCAGCGAATAGAGGAGGTAACCCGTCTATGCCTTAGCTTTCCAATGATCAAACTTATTTTCGGGCAATTCCATGACCCGAATCATAAAGGTATCTTTATACCATCTAAATTCGGTTAAGATCCTACATCTAATACTATTTAAGAGGGTACAAACCGTCTCGTGTTGACTGGTAAATCTACCATTAAAATGTTCTAATATTGTAAGAACTAGGGTATACACCGCATTTTTCACTAGAGTCATGCCTAGGTTATCAAAACCTTCATCGGTTGCTACAGCATTAATGACAGAAGCTTTTTGTTCGGTGGTCAAATAATTATCCCACCAGCCACGTAGTTGACCCGTAAAACCTGCGATAATCATCTTGCAGATATTTCGATCAGTGTTTGTAACACTTCTACAAATAGTACAGTACATCAACATCCGATGTACAAGAATAGTTAATTGATGATCTTTCAAAATTGTCAAGGTTCCATTCATAGATTTCGGTACCGCTATAAGAGGTATTTGTATGATTCCAGTCACGTTCTTCAATCAAAACATCTTGTGGAGTAGGACACGGATAATAATACGTCTCCATTCGAGGCTTATCAGAGTATTTAAACTTAGTCGATTTTGCCATGCCTTTAAGGCGGTTGACTTCGGACCAAGTTTGATCTTTCAAATTAAAATCTTTTGAAGCAAAATTGGCTTCCAATTTGTCAGCAAAATCATTAGACAAATCAATAGGTCTATTACTCAATCCTGAAAACTTTTTATCAAGAAGTTCTTCTAGATCATTTAAAGATTTGAATTAAAATCCTGAATCTCAGGAGGTCTTTGAATATGAGTAAAAATCGATTGTCCTTCTTTGCTTGTAGAAGAAACATTAGAAGGTTTCGAAGAATAACTCAATTCTTTTATCAAAGTAACTAAATCATCAAGCTTTTTGTCAAGAGAACCAATATGTTCACCTAATACGTTAACATATAAACTCAAATAATTATTTTGAGCAATCAAATCATTAATTTCAGAAATACTAACTTGAGCAATATTATGATCAATAAATTTCTGAAAAGCAGAGAAAGTAATCCCTGTGTTATTGGGTAATATAAAAGGTGTTTGAGGCGGATATATCGATTTTATAATATTACCATTACTTTTTTTATAAGAAAGTTCTAACACATTGATATATAATGGAAAATAAGTGGCTATAAACCAAGGAACAAAATAAAGAATCTGATTATGCAGAGCACAAATTTCATAGAATTCAAATGAAATATTATGGAGATCCTCTTGACTATAAGTCTCAAAAAAACAAGTTCTAAATTGGTTCCATTTATTACTAAAAAATTCATTCTGAATATGTTTTCTTGCCAGGGATCCTGGACTAAAATCTATTTTGTGAGGAATCATCACGTTTCATTTAAATCAAAGCTCATTTCAGAAGCTGAAGGAATATCTTTATCAGAAAGATTGTCTTTATCTTGAACAATATTAGTCTGAGGATTAATCTTAACCCTTTCAACAGATGTAGTATCTATAGTATGTAAAGAGGTTGCACGATTCCTAGCTGGACCATATGATGGTTCAATAGGAGAAATATGATTAACAGCAGGTAATCGATTATGAGAAAAAGACTGTCTATTATAAACTGTAGACTTATCATCAAATTGAATACAAATCCTACCATCTGAATTTTGAGTAATATGTGAAAAATCACTATTTGTCAGATTATCAGTTATCTGATTAGGAGATATTACAGAATTAAGAGTTCAAGTAGTTGGAAAATCTATTTCATCCCACCTGATAGATCTTCTGGTGGTGATCTTTGATTTGGAAAAATTAGTTTCTACCAAAATAGTCTGATCAGATGTATCATATAATTTACATCTAGGTTTTAAAGTAGACAATAACTTATAATAAATCATGTATGACAAACATATTAACTCAAATCCAGGAGCATAGTTATAACTGTGGGTCTTAACATTTAAAGTTAATGCATCAAGAATATTTACATCATACAAAGATAATTGAAGATTAGGTTATTTATTGAAATAAACTGGACCATACGCCACAGCTGATTCAATTGAACCCATCAACGATTGTCGAAAATTCAAATTTCTAGCATCACGAAGAGCAGCTAAAAATATTTCTGGTAACCCTTTAAGAGTTAATGGTTTAAAAGAAATTTGAACCATGCCTATATGCAGGTAATTATAGAGATTTTTATATAAATCAATATCTCGTTTGTTTAACAATCGAATAATCTGTTCAGAAGAGTTTAATGCAAGAGACTGTTCAGTCGTATTAATCATCTGTTTAGAAGAGATTTTATCAAACCAACCATAGTCATAAATGATTTTTATAGAAACTTTAGGAATAGTCCATTCGTTTAACAAATCAAGGTTTTGAGATATATCTACCTCTTCAAGTCTAGTACTTTTAGTACTTACTTCTCTCAGATCCATGATTTAGAAATCATATCTATGTTGAATTATTCAGTTCTATTACCCATGTACCATGAACTTTCCAGGCTCTGATACCATGTTGATTCCTTGCAATTAGAAATGTTTAGCATGAATATTTTTGATACTATTAAGTTGTATTAATACAATTTAATTCAATTACAGTAAGTTTTAATCGAATATAATTGAATTTTCAGTTGATCCACCGATGAAGTATCCGAGCAAAGTACTAATAAGATGATCGAGAATAAGACATTCAAGACTGTGTCGATTTTACACATCTTGAAGCATCTAGTCACTCATTATACTGGAGCATCTAGTCACTTAAACTCTAAGATTTGTTTCTTATTTAGTCACCGATCAAGCATTCGAGTATGAACAGTTGAGAGTAAATCATCAACGCTAGTCATATGTATGTAAGTGTAAATTATCGAGTTTAATTGATATTAAAAAATGAATAATTACATTTCCGACCGAACTTGGTTGGTAATTTAAAAATAATTAAAAAATATTATTAAAAATACCAACCGAAGTCGGTTGGTAAAATTACTTTGTGTCAGACATCTGGTCAAACTGCATTGATAGTTATCGACCGTCTTCGGTCGGAAAATAGCGATCGATTTCGGTCGCTTCCCTATTACGACTATTCTTTTATCGACCAGTTGAAAACGGTCAGAAATCGGTCGATTTTTGTTTGATTCCGGTCAATTTCGGTCGGATTTTGTAGATGCTTTTTGGCATTTTTTTAGTAGTGAAAAGAAAAAGTTGAAAATCACAAACAGATGTTTTCAAAGTTTACCTTTAAAAAAAATCCTTTTAGTAATATTATTTTTCCCGAGGAACCGTGAACCAAAAACAATATAAAGATAAAACATCTCAACATGTTTAAAATAAAGAGGTTTCTGTAATAAAAAATTGTACCTCTTTTACTGGATACGCTGGCAATGGATTAAGGAAATTGGAAGGAGTTGGATAATCAGTCATGGCTGTGTATGTAAATGCCGTAGAGAGCCAATTTACAAGAGAATCTTGACTAATATAGTTCCTATAAAAAATTAAAAAAAAATCATATTAATTATTTAGAGAATCTATTGGTTCCGGTATTGAATATTGATTATTGATAAACCCAGCCCCAGCATTTAAATATTAACCTTACTCCAGTTTTCTAAATAAACACCACCAATATGTCATTTAATATCATTAACTAGTATTTTAAGTAATTAATGTATCCCCACCAAAATTAGACAATATTAAAAATGATTCTTACTTGCATATTCTGAATGACTTTCTGAGTTTCTTCAATCCACCGCTTGTTTTAGCCGTATCTTCAATTTTTTTCCATGATCCCTTAATCACGTTGTAACAATTCTCACTTTCACCCTATATATATATTTTTTTGTGTACATATAAGCAAAAACCAAAAATAAGTGGCACAAGAGAGAAAAATACAGACCATAATCCACCAAATCTTTTCATTTGTTATAGAGGTGTTTGTTTGTTATTTGATGATTATGATACCTTTGGTTTATTCTGAATATACTATTCAATCATGAGAAACTTCCAAATTATATAGTTGTCCAAGACTTTTTCCAATTTCTATCTCCAATATTTAATCAATTGATTCCTTTTACATTACAAAATACATCATGTCATCTTATCCTGAATCTCATCGTCATTGGCTTTTATATTTCGACTGTATTCACTCCCACACTGGTTAGAAAAATGTGGACGAGCTAGCTATATATAGTAATTGATAATAGCATATGTTATGCAGTCCTATTTATTAATAAGTTGGTGTAAAATTAAAGTTGGTTAAAAGAATGTGGATGAGCTTTCCTTCGGGTCGCTTATATGTGAAAAGAATTGTTAAGAAATGTATTTCTTGAGAAAACTAAAGTTAAGTAAAATAAAAAAAGGAAAGAAATAATAAACTATTACCGTTTCTATTTCTATTAATATACTAGTTAGATTTGAAATGGTGAACCACCAGCAGATGTACATCATTATCGGGTTAATTTGATGATATGAAGCATGGCAACCATTTTTCTTAATAACTATAGTTTTCAAATTATGCATCTCAACTATATATTTCACTGAGTATCTGTTATAAATTATCTTATGTTGCTAGCGAATTATTCACCGAAGTTTAGATAGAAAGAAAGAGAATCACTTAATATATATCTTTTTTAACTTGACCAACATTTCTCAAAAAAAAAAAAAAGATTACCCGAAAGTCTTGGGTGATGATATTATTGAAGCTGTAAGGAGAAGTAATATTGTCAAAGTTGAGGATGGGTGCAGAAGAAGCCAAGGCTCCAATGGTCACATGTGGGTATTTTAGCCTAAACCATGCTGCCAACACTGTCACAACAATATATATATAAATATCCAAAAACATTTTAATAAGCAAAAGCTGCAAATTAAAGTTAATATTAGTATTAAATATTGCAGAAATTAAAAGGGCGCAGCCAGTACATACTTCCACCATAGGAACCCCCAAAAACAACTACAGGTGAGTCAGTGGCAGTCAAGTTCTTTTTCAGATCAATTATAAGAGTTGCATAATCAGCTAATGCCTGAGTAGAACTCAAATACCCTAACGTGCTTGTGTTTGAATAGGCTATCTCCTTGTCTCCTCCATATGGTATTGACTTCCCGTAAAACCTATGCTGTAATACAACATATATACCAATTAAAAGAAATAAATTGTTAATTAAGTGAAATGTTTAAAAAAAAGACATGTATATATGTTCAGACAATTATTAAATGTACTTTTAAAAGGTGTACAAAAATCCTAAAAGACAGGTAATTAATATGGATAGGAGGGAGTATTATTTTATTTAAAAGTTTAGATTGTGTCAATATATAGTAAGCAAATGATGATTATGGAAAAAATTAAAGGCAAAACCACATATAATACTATTTAAAGAAGAGAGGTAATATATATATACCTCAATGAAGACTAGGAGGGCTTTAAAATGAGGAGCAATTTCAAACATGAAACCAGTGTTTTGAGTAAACCATTCAATGTCTCCTTCATTACCAGTGTATACAAAGATAGGAGACTTGGCACCACCCCAATGTTTGTCATTAAACAAATACCTCTGTTGAAAGGTGTGATAACTATCTGGATTATAATTGAAGTGGTCAAGATTTTGAGTGAAGTAGTTTGTCTCATAAAGCTTGTTGCCTTTAGAGGCCAGAGAAAAGTAGAGATTTTCAGGTTGAACAAAGGAAGAAGAAGGAAATCTTGGTGGAATTTTTCCAAATGAGAGAGAAGAAAAACACACAAGGAAGAGAGAAAATTGGAATCTGATTTTCATGATCCCTTTCTTTCAGTGTTTTGCAGTTGGCAAAGCAAAGAAAAAAGTGATGGGGCCAAGCAATTAGAAGGGAATCTCTCAATAGTTTATATATTAGGTGGCTAAAGTTTTCAGTTGCCTTGTTGGACTACGATGGTCTATAGGCCATGAGAACTTAAGAAAAATATCAAGAAACTCCACATCAAAATTATCGTCTTATCTGTATGGAGATAATGTAGGCATCAAAATTTTGTGCACTGATGATACATACATATAAATCTTTTATTAAAAAGTTGACGTGCAACAATAAAATAATTCTTTATAGCAAACTCAATATGGTAACCTAGAAAATAAAATAATAATTTGCCATAGAATAAAAAAATCTTTACATCGTCACTGTAATATGCAATTTAGATTATATTTGCCATTTCAACTTTATATCAAGAAACAGATGGAATACCTCAATGAAGAGCAGGAGGGCTAGCTAGGGGCTATATCAAACATGAAACCAACGTTTTGAATAATAAATTCAATATCTGCTTCACCTCCAATACATACAAATATAGGAGCATTGCTCTTGGAGTCATCCCAGTGTTCGTCATTGAACAGATACCTTTGTTGTAAGGTCTGATAACTTTGAGGATTATAGTTGAAATGGTCAAGAATCTGAGTGAAGTACTTTGTCTCATAATTAAGCTTTTTACTTTTAGAGGTTAAAGATGTGTAGTGGTCTTCTTCTTCTTCTTCCTGTCGAATATAGGAAGAAGAAGAAGAAGAAGATGGGAATCTTGGTGCGATTTTGGCAAAAGAGAGAACAGAAAAACACAACAAAAGAAATAGAGGAGAAGAGAAGAAAATTAATCTGCGCTTCATGGTTCTTTTATTTCATCATTGTAGACAATAAATTGCGTTCAGAAAATATAATCAACACTGAAAAATATTGCAACAATTGTAGTATTTTATTTCAAATATTTGAGTGTTACAATCTCTATGAATCCTCTGATTCTTCTTTTCAACAGTAAATAAAAGAGCTTTTGAACTTACTCTTGAATTTTATTTTATTTTAATCCAAGTGCTTGAGGTCTGATCTTGATCTTGACATATTTTTAATTCAAGGGCTTGCAGCTTGTGTTTGAATCTTCGTCTTGATCTTTTAATCCTTAGAACACTTGAATGCTTGTAACTCTTAGAGAAATCCATATCGTTTGATCCACGAGCTCCCTCTTGCTTCTGGTTATAACTTCTGGTGTCTTTTCTGGGTTATGGAGACCCCTATTTATAGTTGTGGAAGGGAGGAGTTGCGATAGGAACAAACTCTTTCCGATCAATCAAATTGAATTGTGACATGACCGCTTTTTATTGGCCAGAACATGTCACCTACACATGTGGCGCGATTTCATTGGCCTTTTGATTTGGCTTGACATGCCTTGTCATTTTGACACGTGGCATGATCTCATTGGCTCTTCTGTTTGATTTGGCGTATCACGTCATTTGACACGTGGCACCATACTGGGCCTCTAGGAAGATGGCATATTTGGCCTAATAATGTGGGCTCATCACTTTAGCTCAATTAAATGGGCAGGCCCAGTCAATATTATTGGACTTAATTAATTAAATTATATTAGCCATAATATTTATTCGGACTACTACATTTAACGTATAGTCCAAATTATTTATTGAATTTAAATTCAATAAATTTTATATGCCTAAAAATGCCCCCTACTTCAAGGTTAGTTGGGATAACTTTGTTAAACTCAGGCAAGGTTTGAAGTATTAATATGGCATCATTTGAAATGATTTTGATTCCCCAATTTATTAGCCTAGACAATTTATTTGTAACGAAAAAAAACTTGTCATTTGCTTAAAACAGAAATTCATCTTCTTATGAAGACAAAGGATAGACCACATAAGCTTGAAACTTTGGCATTTTGCCAATGACTTTCACTCTTGGTTACTGATACAATGAAAGCACATGATCATCTTTTTGTATTTGGAATTTTCTCTCATGGATCCCTTGAAAAGTCATATAAGTAGGCACTATTCATATTGAATATGTACGTGGACTATTTTACACACAGTTTGATGCTGAATATTTCTCTAAACCAAATACCTTTGGTTTAATCCTATTCTGATACGGAACAGTCCACAACTAAGTCCATATCGGAACAGATAGAAGCCGCCGCCTTAGCTCTTTCCCTTTCAATCGAAGTCGGATAACGAGTTCTAATTGGACTCTGATAATTACGGCTCCCACATCGTTATTATGTCTTTGCAAGCCATCCTCGGCATCTGTATATATAGGCGTATGTTCTCCAAGGTTGAATATCAACACTTTCCAGTTAGCTTTAAAATTTTATTACAAGGAAAAAGATATTGTTAGTATTTCTTTTTTCCTGAAAGGATAGACAAACAGAGCATAAGAACTACATCTAGTTGCAGATCTTTAGGACCTAATAGACAAAAGAGTTCTTACCCTTGAGAAATAGACACAAGAAACGACGGGGTGACGATGATGGTACGTACCACACAAATCCTGGCTTTTTGGATTAACATTTAGAATAAGCATACAACTCCTGGCTTTTTGGATTAACATTTAGAATAAGCATAATCAGCCATATATATGTCATCTACTAAGTGAAAAATGAGAATGAGACTTGGTGAATTGATCACAAAATGAAAATGAGGTTAAATTGTTGCCACCTTATTAATTAAAATACAAGGCTGCTGATCCTTTCTTTTGAACTTGTGATGTTATTTTTCCCATTGATAGGACTAGTACAAGAAATTCTCAATTGCTCCTACTATCAACAACTTACGGATTCAATTAGAGTAATATTCATTGCACAACTCTTATGACGGATAGTGTATGATAATACTTGTCATTAGAGAATTATTTCCTCACGTTTGGGTTATCCATTGTTGTTTTAATAGTTGGCATATATAGTGAAGCAATGATTAATTGTAGTACATAGTTCATCGATTGAATAGGGAAGAATTAGAATGTTGAACAATAATTAATAGTAATATATAGAGAGGGTGGCCTTTTGCCTTTGCACACCACTCCATTCTCTCTTTACATTGGAAAAAGAAGATCTCAAGGATGGGCTGAAAAGTAAGCCAAAAGGCCCACCAATGGCGCATTAACGTAAGTAGTGGGCTCTGACTCCTGAAAGAAAGGCCTTGCGTCTGGGAATGAATCAGTGATATTGGGCCCACCAACAACAGCACCAATCAACCGGTTTGGATTTGGATTTGGTGAGGAGAAATAGTTGGACCCTCCTTTGCACCCGATGCGGGCTGGGTGGGCCGCCACAGATGGTAAAGAACTGCCTCTGTGGTGAATCCTTAATGGGTAGCGTGGACCATATCCCACCATGTATGACATTCTTTGTGGATTATCTCCAAGAATGTAATCCACCTGTAAGCCCCGTGTTTTGTTACAACAACAACAATAATAAATGTTCGCAACATTCTTGAAAAGAAATACAATAATGAGCAAGAAACAACAACAAAATGATCCGTGAGATCCTATTCATTTCTTGCAACAAAGCTGTAATTAGGACTTTGAAATGGGCCCACAAGAACCACCTTTTAGGTTGTATCAATTCACTCACCGCAATTTGAGGAAATTTAAAGAACATGGCCCTCCTTTCAATTTTGCTGTTTGTAAAAAGAGCTTCTGTCGTTATTTGAACTTTATAACTATTGAAGTGCGATTCTAATCTACAAGTAGAATATAATCGACGGAAGATAGTAAAGGGAGTAATAGGTTCTGATTTCATTGTTTCCATGGGATGTCCTACTTTAAGAATTCTAAATTTATTTATGATTTTACTAAGGAATTAACTTATATTGTAAATTTACTTCTACTTATTGCAACATGTAGTCTGTCAAATTTTTCAGGTTCTTATGAAATATTATCTTTTATGTTAAACAAAATTTCACTATCAAGATTACCTGACGTTTGGCAATATGTTTCAGGAGAGCAGGGGTGGCTGACATGGAGCCACATGGGACGGCATGATTGGCGTGGCTTAGATAATTAGAGTACGCGAGCAGTAGGAAGGATAAGGATGTCACATGCTGCATGTTACAAACGCCAGGTTTGACAATGAGTCCACCTTCTCATCACCCACAACAACAAAAAGGACAAACATTATTAGCATTATATATACTATATTAATTCTAATTAAATGTTTTAAGTATATACACTTTGGTTATGCAAGCCTTATTACCTGGAGAATATTGCACTTGGGGATGAGAAATTCCAGGTAATATTGAGCAGATGAAGGCATCTGCATTTACTTGAAAGGATTTTAGATCTGGTGCTCTTCCCATCAACACCTCCTATCAAAATTAATTAAGGTGCTAAGTTGAGCTAATAGTAATAAGATTTTAATTAGCTAATAGTTACGTTGTTGGTTGAAAGAAAAGCTAATATAAGAAGAATCTAAGCACAGTTTACAAGCCAACTTGTCAGATATATATACTACTATATCAAAATTTTAGAGAAATAAAATATTATGCAAAAATGACTTCCTCTTATATATAATGGCAAGTCATAATCACACTGTTTTCGAAAACATAGTGGAGACAGTTGCCAATTGTATCATATCTGTGTGTATAGGTAACTTTTAGCACATGCTGACACCAGTAAAGTCACTGATCCAAGTTGGACCAAGACTTACTCCCAAGCTCTCTTTTTTGCATGTACACTTCACATGAAGCACTTCTGTAGCTAGGTTTCACCTTTAATTAAACCATTTTTTCTTGAGCTGTTACAGGTTTTAGTATAAATTGAGGCGAGAATAGGTAAGGATAATTGTCAAGTAAATGTTAGGTAACAGTTTTGATTCCGGTTAATTAGTGACGCTACCTTGAGAATAATGCTAGGTAACAGTTTTGATTCTCAAGTAAAACACACACAACGTAAACAACTATCATGTGAATTAAATAATCATACTCTTGCTCTAATTTTGAAAGAGCAGTAGCCAAGGGGACCCCACCAATGGACATCCACTAAACACTGATATAGATATATACACCATGTGATTGGCAGTCATTTTTTTCTGAACAAGTCAAGAGTAGATAATCACAGTACCAAGAAGAATAAATCTAAGTCATAAATGAGACAAGGATTTGATAAGTACTGTACAGACACAAGAAAGAAACCAATATCAATGCATTACTATATATTATAGGGAACCAATAACAAGTGATTTAAGTAATATCTCCTTATCCAGGTTATAAAACAGACTAACCTTGGAAATGAGAACATTAATCCCAGCGTGTTTATTATCCCAACCGAATTCATTAATGGTGTCTCCAGCTCTTAAAATAACTTCGTTTTTCACTATGTATTCTCTGTATTGGCGCCTTCTTGTTGCTTTATGTAGCCACGCCGCACCCCACAGCAATTCGTCCTGTTTAATATTAACCATAACCAAAAAAGATTTTAAGTTAATATACACTAAATATTAATTCCGATCAACGACCAAGATTATTTTCCTAATAAAATTAAAGTTACCTGATATCCATCAAAATCACAGTAAAAAGGGCAAACCGCAGAGTGCAAACTGGAGCTGTATGCACCTCTGTGCCTGTTGGCAAACTCGAAAACCTACAAAACACGAGACCCAACGGTCATATTATAATCTTTTCCTTTTTCTGGGGTTGATAGTGAGATATTTGGAATGTTTTTATGTAAATGTAGTCTTATTATTTCCAAAAGCAATATCTTGTTTAAAACACACCTAATATAAATGATTCCCCCTAGTCTTTGTTCACACCATCTATTCACATGCAAAATGGCTATGGTTACACGAAATAACTATGTCCATGTACACTAGTAACTTATAGCTTTAGCATTGTTGCCAAAATGAAGAAAAAAAACTAGAGAAAGATGCTAGTAATATCTCTTCGATCTAGATTCGAGGAAATTCTAGTCTACTAGTGAAGTAAACCCTGTCCTGGTAAAAGCCAATTAGCAATATGGGGAAATTCTTGGGAGGAGCCAACTAACTTATTTAAAGCTACCGGCCAGACCAATATCCAGAAAAGGACACTAACACAACACTTCCCAAAGCATTTCGCTTTTGAGACTTTAGAGAATGAATCCACACTTTATGGACCTATCCTATCCTGGATTTGCTAGATTATGTACATTATTTCACTCTCTTAAACTTTATGTCCATACTTACTATCTAATTACACCCCATAATGTGGGATACTTTCATGCAACAACACGTATTACTCCTTATGTCTTAGTTAATACACTTTAATTTTTTTTAAAAATAAAATGCCAATATTAACCTAATTAGTTGCTTAAAAGTGCATAGTAGTACCTACATTTTATATACATCGCACACAACTGTTATTCCGGAAGAATAAAGCAAAAAGTAAAAAAGCGAAAAGAGAAAAGGCCAAAGAGAAACAGTATAGACTTACTTTAACGGCACGATCAAGTAGGAGGCTAGAGTAAGAAGAGTCGAGTGACCGGAAAACAATGGACGCGGCGGCCAAAGCGGCGGCGATTTCGCCGGCGACGTCTGATCCGGGATGATTTTGGTCAATCTTGTAAACAGTTCTCAAAGTGTCCATATCTTCTGGCCTCTCCCAACAGCTATGGTCAGAAAATGCATCACCCACTTGCACATATATGACGCCTTCCTTAGCCGTCGCTTTTAACAAGAAATCCGTCGCCCACTTCACTGCTTTCACGGCGTTTCCGAGCTCACTTCCGATGTTCTTTTTGAAGTCTATTATGCTCCACGACAACAATGTGGTAGTGAACGCCATTGGAAACACGAATTTGACGTTGTCCCCGGCATCATAGTAACCTCCCGTCAAGTCCACCTGTACAAAACGTCACGTGTAATTTAGGTCGATTACCAACCATTTCTATCATATATATGGGAACTTTCTCATATTAGTTGCTGGTTAAAAAATAAAATTTTTTACATTCCAACTAGCTTGGGATTGAGACATTATAATTGTACTTACCCCGGCGGAGGCGCCATCGTGCAAGGCGGAGTCTTTACGCCACTTAATACGTTGGTCGGGCGGAAGTTTGCCGGAGCGTTGGCCTTCGAAGAAGAGGATGCTTTTTCGGAGGGCATCGCGGTAGTCATGGCCACCGGCAGAGCAATGCCGGAGGGGATTGACGGAGAGGAAGAAAATGAGAGTTAGAGTGAGGGGAAATGACGGGAAAGCTGCCGGGAAGCAGCAATTTTTTCGCGCCATATTTAGTTGCTCGATACTACTCACAAGTAAAGAGGTCTACGATAGAAGACCGTTTTATATAGTGGGGGAAGTGGGAAAGTAGTTGTGTCATTGGATTCCTGGGGCTACACCAGTAGGATCATTACACGTGATGGAATGTCAGTGGATGGGGTTGAGAAATCGATGAGGAGAGTTTTGACCGCTTTCTACGAACGGTTTGACCGGTTCTTTATTTTTTTTGGATGAACCGGGTTAGATATGGCTTAAATTTTCCTTTTCCTCTTTGCTTTCTAGCTAGCACCACAAGTTTAATGCTATGGAGGTGAAACAACTACGTAATAACAAGATTTTTTTCTTCTTTTTTTGGTGAAACAAGATTTAATCACAATTTCTGGTACTGAGATAAAAAAATCATAGTATTTGCCCATTTACCTATAGCCTCTGGTTTAGCCGCCTAAATGACATGGTTCTATCCGGACGATTCAAGAAGATCGGAGGCTTAAAGAGAAACTTGAATAAAAAACTTAATTTATTTATTTTTGAAAGATCTAGTCTTTATATAAAATCTATTGTTCTAAATTTTTTAGATTTAAAGTCATTAATAATACCTTTTCAATCCATAATATCACTAATTCATATATTGTTTCTCTTAATAATTTTAATTCAAAAACTATGTCTAAGCTATAAATATCAGAATGATATCATGGTTTAAAACACATTCAAGATTTAGATTCTCATCAAGTCATCTCAAACACATTTAAGATTTAGATTCTCATCTTCATCATCAAGCCATCTCAATTGCATTGCAAATTTATCTTCTCTATATTTTAAAGATAAAAGATAAATTAAAATTCTTAGTGGTCTATGATAACATCAATATGCATATCTTTTGATTGTAAATATTTGGTAACTAAATTAATAATAACTAATATATAATTATACTTAATAGTCATACCAATTAAAAAATCTCAAGCTCATGCGTCGTAATTTCACTTTCAGCTTTTGGGTCCTCACAAACTTCTACTAATTCAGTAAAACATCTCTTATTTGTGAAGCTTAAAATCTTGTGATTTGCTACTTCCAATACGACTTTCTTAATGCGTTTGTGACAATGATTTAACAGTTAGGTTGGATGGTTGAATGCACTGTCTTTTAAAATTTTCCATCACTTATTAGAAGAAGAAAAATATTGAAGGTGCACGTTATACCATCCAAAAATATTATTTTCTTCATTTTAATTTATGTGAATATATTTTATTTTAGTTCGTGTCAAAAAAATGATCAACAACAATAATAAATCAGTAAAATTTCACCAATAAGGTTTAGGGAGGGTAGAGTGTACGCAGACCTTACCCTTACCCTAGAGGGGGTAGAACGGTTGTATCTTGGAGACCCTCGGCTCAGAGACAATACATCTGTGACAACAAATCCCGAAAAATAATATCAGCAACGTGAGAGACAACAAATAAATAAAAAAGCAGTAACACAAATATTATGCAAAAGTATGAAATACAACATAAATCGCTAGCAGAAGTAGACAAAACACTATCATACTCGTCGGTGCAAAGAAGGAAATTGAGACAAAGAGGAAAACAGCTCGACTACCTGTTAACCTACAACCCTAATGCTCGACCTCTACACCTTCCTATCAAGAGCCATGTCCTCGGAAATCTGAAGTCGCGCCATGTCCTGTCTGATCACCTCGGCCCAATACTTATTAGGCCACTCTCTACCTCTTCTCGTACCTGCCAAAGCCAACCGTTCACACCTCCTAACCGGGGAATCTAGGCTTCTCCTCTGCACGTGTCCGAATCATCTAAGTCGCGCTTCCCGCATCTTGTCGTCCACCGGAGCCACGCCCACCCTCTCCCGAATATCTTCATTCATAATCTTATCCAGTCTAGTGTGCTCAAACATGAATTCTTGACTGGCCAACACTCAGCCACATACAACATGGCCGGTTTAACCACCGCTCTATAGAACTTACCTTTGAATTTCGGTGGAACATTCTTGTCACACAGGACTCCAGACACTAACCTCCATTTCATCCACCTCACCCGATATGGTACGTAACATCCCCATCGATCTCCTAATCTCCCTGGATAATTGACCTTAAGTACTAAAATTTTCTCTCTTGGGGATGACATGTGAGTCAAGCCTGACTTCCACATCCGCTTCCCCCGCCACGTCTCTGTCACGTTGCTGAACTTACATTCCACATATTCCGTCTTAGTCCTACTCAACTTAAAACCTTTATGCAATGATTTATAACCACACAAAATATGTGCCTCATTTTACATCACAAGTTCAAAATTTTTCTATCTTTTCTTAAATATTTTGCACAGTCAAATGAATTCACATAAATTAAATTATAACAGTACAAAAATAACATAAAAATCTATTAGGATATTTGGGGCGTACAAGATCCATATATACCATCCAGAAAGAGTTTTAAAAGTTCCGAAATCACAAGCTATATAGTTTAAGTAAATCAATAATACTCCCTCCGCTTCAATTTATGTAAATTTGTTTGATTGAGCACAAAATTTAAGAAAAAAATAAAGATTTTTGAAATTTATGGTCCTTAATAAGTGAAAAGGGGCCCAGAATATTTTTGTGGTTATAAAAACTTCTCATTAAAGATAAAATTATAAATTTAAACTAAATTATTATCAAATTTAAAAAATAATTATTCTTTCTGAAACGGACAAAAACAAATAGATTTTACATAAACCAGAAGAGCATGTATTAAGTCAATTGTGCTTAACTCAATTAAAGAACATTCTTGCCGTCGTTGTATTTCCTAAAATACTGCTAATGATCCTTATTACTTTAGCGAGAATTGTGATGTTCCGTTGTTTGTGGAAAAAATGCAAAGTTAAAAACGGAGACGGTGAGTAGAGACAGAAATGAATGAGTGGGGTATTGGATTGGGGGTGGCTCACCGTCAGTTGATGAGGAACACGTGGAAGTTCTGAAATGAGTCCCATCATATCCAGTCAGATTCCCGAACGATGATAGGGGTTGCTGAGTTGGCCCGTTTTGACCGAAATAATTTCCGCCGTTAATTCAGTGGAAAATTGTTTCCTTTTTTCCTCCTTTGCGTATTTCATTGATGTGGCGGTGGGAAGATATGTAAATTGATAATCTAAAGGCGGTTCATTGGTTACTGCTTTCTTTCCTCCAATTTATTGTAGCCTTCAAAAGGAGAAAAACGAAGAAAAGAGAGACGGAGATTTAATTTAAATTGGTCCAAGTTTATCTTTCTTCCAATCTTCTTTTAAAGGGGAAGGTGAGGACGAAAAAGAAATATATTATAATCTGATGAGACCATTGAAAATCTCTCACACAATTCAATATTGGTTGTCCTCTCCATCCCTTCCCTAATCCCCCCCTAGCGAAACACAAAACTGTTTTTGTTGAATTTGAACAAAAATTTAAAAACATGAAATCCTATTTATAGAAAAGAAATTTGTGTAAGTTGAAGATACGGCATGTGTTCAGAAAATTGTATTAGTGGCACTAGCATCTCATGTAGAAGAAGAACACAAATGACAGTGATACAAACAGTGAAAATAAGGACTTGGGAGTTGGGAATAAAGACGAGCATCAATAGAACGGACTATATTGACACCAAAATTTTCGGGGAAGTAGAAACTTTGTATTGATTTTCACCAACATATTTATCAAATTTCTGCCTTGTTTCAAAAGGACACGTCCGAGTTTAATTATTTGTAAAGAAATTCGCGTGCACAATGTAAGTTTTCCACACAAATGATTAGGACCAAGAAACATAAAAAGAAGGGTGTCGAGCCGCTAAAATTTTGGGAGTTATCAACGTAGAAAACCTTAAAGGAAAAGAGAGAGAAAAAAAAAGGTAACGTAACTATGAAATGCTACGCCGTAAGTTTTTCATATTCCCTTCTTACTTTGTCTCTCCACTTTTTCTTTAGCATGTCATACTTTATATTCCAAAAGTAATATTTCTTCGGTTCTCTTTTATTTGTTTATTATATTAAAAATATATTTTTATTTTTACTTGTTCACTATATTAAATCAAGAGAAAAGTTATTTTATTGTTAATTACTCATTTTTAAATTTATTTCCCAATTTTTTTTAAAATACTATTATTATTAAGAGTTATATAATAAAATAAATATTTCAATTATTATTCTTAAAGAACGTGAGAAAATCGGACAAGTGAAAATGAACAAAGATTGTATAATGAACAATAATTTGTCAAAAATCGAAGACGGGGAAGAGAAAACAAGAATCGTCTTGTGATCTTCTTTGATTTGTCATCAAAGAGTATCCTAAATAGGGAGTAGCTATTGCGCTGTTAAACATTTAACTTGCATATAATGCTTGCACTAAAATAACAAATAACAATTATATGGTATTTGTGCTTTAAATAATGTTTAATCACCTAACTATGATTAGTTAGCATATTCTTATTTTAATGTGAAGTTTAAAGTTAAATTACTTAGTTTGGTACACAAGTAGGGGAAAAACTTATGGGTACCTAGCCGGTGGTTATGCCAAATCAGTAAATGTATAGTATGTGCTTAGATATTGACTTTTCTCACTTAATCATGATTAGCCACGTGTGTAAACAGTACATTTGTATGTAACTTTTAATGTGTATGATAACAATAATCATGAGCGAGATTTTGCATTAAATTGTGTATATGGGTAAAATCGAAGGTAATAATAAAATCTAGCTAGTTTAAGAGAGAGAAAATAAAAGAATCGTAAACAACATACTCTATTTTTTATGAATCTGATAATGTGATTGAGGACCGAAGAGTGCGCAATCACAAAGTAAAATGTAAAATGAAGAGAAACAACTACAAAATTATTTAGGAAATACAACCAAAAAATATCCATGTCTATTAGAGCAAAACAAACCCGAGAAAAAGAGTTATGGAGACTACAAAGGGTGAAGAAAAGGTAACTGATCCATAATATATATATATATATATATATT
>ML391834.1:7890-43797 GCA_005239525.1 Nicotiana knightiana | reverse complement strand
TATATATATATATATATATACTTGAAAGGAATTAGATAGCCAAATTCATAACATAAGAGACATGAGGGATCAGTCACTTCTTTTTTCTTTTATTGCGTCATTCAATTCAATTCAATTTAATGATTACAAAACTGAAAACAATAATTGGCACAGTTTCAATTCTACTTTCATCGTAACTTCAATATTGTTGAGAAGAAATCATTAATGGATACTGGCTTCTCTCGTGAAGAAGAAAAAGGAACGAAACTTCTAGGTTTTCAGACAAATGAGAACATTTCGGATACTTTTACGTCAAAGATATATTTGGGCTTCTCATATTTGGTCTCTTTACGTGCCCTCATCTCAAGGGTTATGCAAAAATATGATGGATTAAATAATGGTCATTCAGATGAAGAACACCACAACTTATTCTCCAACTGCACAACACTGGATCCCAAACTTTAAAATCTGTCACATGAAACATAGCAAAAGGAATATTCTTCAGTTAAATTTTGTTACTAGCTAACAAATAGGATTTAGACACATGTATAGGTGGTTATTTTGATTCTTTTATTCTTTCATAAAATAGTTCTATATATGCATTGTCTCTGTACAAAATGATTACACAGAAATTTTTTCACAAGATTGTTCTCATTTTTTTTTACAGTCTTTCATGGTATTAGAGCAGTAGCTTTTTCTGGAAAAATCAGCTTCTTTTTCTTTTCTTTTTCTGCATCATAACACCTCTTCATGGCTGGAACAACAAACATCACTGTTGCTCAGTTTTCATATGCTAATGCAATCAATTTTGATCCAAATCACCCATACTTTCTCCACTCATATGATGCACCAAGAATGAGCCTTGTGAATGCAGTGTTTGATGGAAGAGGTTTTTAAGACTGGAGGAGATCAGTTTTGATTGCTCTTTCAGCAAAGAACAAGTTGGGCTTCATTGATGGAAAATGCCCTGCTCCTCCTATCACTTCCAATGAGTATCATCCATGGACAAGATACAATGATATGGTGACTTCCTGGTTACTAACTTCACTATCCAAAGACATTAGAAATAGTGTCATATATTCCAAATTATCCAAAGACCTCTGGACCAGTCTTGAGCACAAATTTGGAAGGTCAAATGGAGCTAAGTTGTACCACCTGCACAAAGAACTATCCAATTTAGTACAGGGAACCAGTGATGTGGAAAGGTACTTCACAAAACTCAAACGTCTATGGGATGAATTAGACTCTTTAATTTGTGATGTTAAGTGTGTTTGTATTTGTGTGTGTTCTGGAAAACAGAAACTGGAGAAATCCCTTGAGGAAAAAAGACTTAGACAATTCTCATGGGTTTAAATGATGTTTATGGACAGGCAAGGGGAAATATTTTTATGATGAACCTGTCACGACCCAAAATCCATAAGGTCGTGATGGCGCCAGACATCATTGTCAGGCAAGCCAATCATTAATTAATCGAAATAATTTTCGGTTTAAACATTTATGAAAAATATTTCCTTGCACTTTATTACATATTAACTAAATAAAAATCTGTTAAGTAAGATAATAGTTTAAATATTATACGTGCAAATATATCCCAAAACATCCCAGAACCCGGTGTCACAAGTACATGAGCAATTTCTAAGAATTTATACAATCATCACAAAGCCTGTCCGAAATATTGGACTAGAAAATTTAAAATGAAAATAAATACAGTACGAGAGAGACTCTGTCAGCTGTGGTTCGCCTCCGGATGATGCAGCTCGCCAAAGTCTCCAAATCCGTCATATTACTATGAAAGTACCTGTGCAATAAAAATGCACAGCAAATGTAGCATGAGTACAAAAATAACGTGTACTCAGTAAATCGCCCGCCTAATCTCAGAGAGGTAGTGATGAGAAGTCGAATTAGACATTCACTAAGGTCCAGCAAGTTAACATATGATGAGCACGGTAGACATGTAAAGGTAGTAAAGCAGCAATATATATAAGGCACTGAAATCCAAGTAAATACCGGAAGTAAACGAACAGTTACCACTTCCTCATTTCCCCCCAAATATTTTAAATACAAAATTTCCTCTTTGTTTTTCCCCAAATATCTTATCACTTTTAAAAATCCATGAAAAAATATTTAATAATTTAGCATGCGCATACGAGATAAGGACAACCGGCCCGAGCCGCCATAATAATCATCACTGTGCACTGCCGAGGATTGAATGGTCCGTACCATAAGTGCACCTCTCAATATAATAATCATGTCTATGCACTGCTGAGGGTCAAACGGCCCGAACCATAAGTGCATTTTAAATCCACCATGGCGTACAACCCGCTCCCATGAGAGTGGGGGAAATAACACTCCGCTTGCAGAATGTAAATTGTTAAGCGGTCACATGCAGTGATGCACAATCAACAGTCCGCCCCGAATACGTCGGGAAAACAAGTAACAAAGTAAGTGACAAATTTATCTTTTAAAAACCATAAAATAGTATTTAAATCCCTTTTTCGAAATTCACTTGCCAAGTTTTTATAATGTTTAATAATACAACCTTATCCGGAAATAGAATTGCCCGTGAAGGAAATCAATTCTCTTTTTAGATGATTTAAAAATAAACTCTAATCTTCCTTAGTCATTCAATTACAATTTCGATTATATTAGCAGTCTAATATAACGGACAAGATCACAAGTACAACAGGTAAGGCATGCTAGTGGGTCCTAGGCTACCCGGACATGGCATAATAGTAGCTACGCACGGACTCCCGTCACCTCGTGCGTACGTAGCCTCCCCCAGATAGTAACACATACTTAATGAGACTTACCTCGCTCCGAAGTCCCATAACCGGCTTCCAAGCCCTTCTGACTCCTCCAATGGATGCACAATGCCCCAAAACTACCAAATAACGGGCAAAGCAATGAAAATTCATCCTAATACTTGCAACAAATTCAAATTATATACTTTCCCAACCCCGCTCAGTGAATTGACCAACATGCCCTCGGGCCCACGTGCCCCGAATCCAAAATTTCTCGAAGAGGTATTCTACCCATAGCCTTACTAACTCAAATATACAATTTACTCTACATTTCATGCTCAAATTCGTGGCTAAAAATCCAAATTACCAAATTCTAATTTCCTACCAATTCCCATATCTAATTCCATGCATATAACTTGTATTTTAACTTAGAAACATGAAGGGATTACTTACCTTGACATTGCATGAAGAAATCCTCTCCTTGAAGCCTCCCAAGATCGACCAAACCAAAGAAGAAATGAAGAAATGGACAACAATTCTCGGTTTTAAAATATTCTGCCCAGCCTTATTTCCGCACCTGCGGTCCTACCTCCGCACCTGCGCTCCCACAGGTGCGACCAATCTACCACACCCGCAGCTTCCTCAACTCCAACCCAAAATCTCACCTGCGCCCCATTGTCCACACCTGCGGCCAAAACCTCGCAGGTGCAGTCGCACCAGACACCAGCAACTTCAGCTTTTTCTCAACTTCAAATATTGATCCGTTAACCTCCCGGAACCCACCCGAGGCCCCGTCCAATTATACTAACCTGTTACAAAATTTAATACGGACTTGCTCGAGGCCTAAAATCACATCAAACAACATCGAAATCACGAATCGCACCCAAATCCCAACTTTATGAACTTAGAAATTTCCAACTTCTACATCCGATGCCGAAACCTATCATATCACGTCCGATTGATCTCAAATTTTGCACACAAGTAATATTCGACATTACGGACCTGCTCCAACTTCCGGAATCACATTCCGACCCCGATATCAAAATTTTCACTTCCGGTCAGATTTCTCCCAAAACCTTCAAATTCCTATCTTTAGCCAAATGACTTCAAAATGACCTACGGACATCCAAATTCACTTATGATGGAACTCCCAAATCCAGAATCACCATATGAAACTATTCCCAGACTCGGAATCCCAAAAAAACATCGATATCACTGAAATGCGCTTCAAGCTAAGCTTAGGAAATTTTCTTCAAACTACTAACTTCCACAATATACGCCGAAACGCTCCCGGGTTACCCAAGACCCGATCCGGACATACGCTCAAGTCCGAAATCATCATACGAACATGAAGGAACCCTCAAATCCTCATTCTAAGGTCGTTTACTCAAAATTCCAATCTTAGTTGATTCTTCCAACTTAAGGCTTCTGAAACGAGAATTTTCTTTCCAAATCAACTCTAAACTTTCCGAAATTCAATTCCGACCACACCTACGAGTCATAATACCTGAAACAGAGCCGCTCATGACCCCAAACTGCTGAATGACGCGCTAGAGCTCAAAACGATCGGTCGGGTTGTTACATTCTCCCCTACTTAAATAGACGTTCGTCCTCGAACGTGCTAAGAACTGATCTGGAGTTATCTGAAATCACTATTTAATACCTCGAGCACCTGCCCGTGCTACCACAACATAGTTGAGTACATTAGCTTGATCAAATATGAAGATTTCTTCTTTTATCCACATAATAAGCTCAGAACCTAGTTCCAACACTTGAAATTCTCTGCCAGGCCTAGTTCCAACATATAAACATCGTATCAACCACCACACGATATACAAGAACATGACTGCATACCTTTGCTGAATTAGCATCATGCACCGCAAAATTCATCCTCTAATTACAATGACGCTCCCTGAACCTTAATAGCCAAAATTCCACGAATCTGATGCTCCCAATGCATCTTATGATATATATATATATATATATATATATATATACATATATTATGCTATAATGCTGACAATACCACCACAACAGAGGAAATGTGCAGAACACATACCCAACTGTAGAGTTAACAAATCATTGAATATCTCCTCTTGAGTAGAATCATCACCTCATTATGAACCTGAATAACATTATTTGTTCTTTAAAATACACTTCACATAAACTTATNTCATTATGAACCTGAATAATGGTATTTGTTCTTTAATATACACTTCACATAACCTTATCGCACTGATCCCTGATCCGATAATCTCGTCTCACCCAGTATGAACTGCTCAGACAACAATGCACCCCAAACATGACCAACAACCTCACATGATACCACATCGCGCTAATAGGCCATACCTCGAACATGATAGGAAGAAATGACTCAGGATGGGACTATTCCCCTCACACAACTAATATGAATTTTCTCAGAAAATAGGAAGTAAAACATAAGAAAAATAAATATATATTAACCCTTCTCATCATCACACTGTTGCGGCGTACAACCCGATCCAAATAACATACCCGTGGCGGCGTGCCACCCGATCCCATCATAAAACTCACATAAGAAAATATACACGGAGCTGAATCGCTCACTATTAGACATTACCGAATATCGGTCACAAGCACGCTAAGTGCATAATGCCATCCTGGGGAGACTGATAAGTGCAAAAGCTCAAGCACCACTGAGGTGAGATATATATATACACTCTGGATCTCAAGAGCTATCCTGCTCACATAACATCATCACTATGCGGAGATCTCAACTCATAAGAAATTATCAAGCCGTTTCACAACTCACACGGCACAATCATATTATAACATGAATTTGACGAGGACGGAACAACATCTGCTATTCTAATACCTTTCCATGAAAAAGCGCTCTGCTGAAATGAACATGCCTGGCTCGTACGGGGCCCATAATCATATTTAAATCCATCCACAAACATCGAGTCTATCTTGCTCGCACCAAACTAGGCTAATAGCCTCACCTGGTTCCATGTTAACCCACTTTCTCTCATAATACGCGAGAGCAACCATCATAGCCGGGACAAACATCAGACAATGCCCAACCAAAAGAACTGAACGCCTTTCAGGCATAAATTATCAAATAACCAATATTGCACTCCTTTATACTCAGTCCAAATATTCAATCCATCAAGTGACTACATGTCACATTTATACAATCTTTTCGCGGTCATGCTTCCACGACCTTCCACACAAGTCAACAAGTCTGCCCATCCATAATACCGACCACACTAAGGCCGCAAAACACATAAAGAACCCATGAACAGGGTACAAATCCTCTTTCACCGAATATCGATTTTAGGTGACACTGAAGATAACACCAGCTTACTCTAAACTTCAAATCACTTTTTCTTGCTCTTCCGAGCTCATGACATCCTTATAACACCGAACCGCAATCTCGATTCTTACTTCCGGTTACATACTTCTTACCACACCTAACATGCCAATATAAGGTAGCGCAAGAATTCCATCATAACCTCAGTACCACCAATAGGGCAAACACTTCGTCACATAGAAACCTTTTACATAACTCAATTAAAAGGTACCATATCAACACACGAGTGAATTCCCACAATCACCCAACATGCAAATCCTTAAGTAGTAGTCTATACCACCATAACCTTTCTGGGATCCGCCTACACCTGACAGGCCATAGAACTCAAATGCTCCCACATGAAATCCATTACGATGGCCGACAATCCCCGCACACACCGACAAGGTTTTTCCTCGCCCCACAAGCACCCAACCTTCCTTTTTCTCTTCCTTCGATTTGCCTCCACGAACGCCACTTAGGAGCCCTACTCATATGACCGCGGGTGGAGAATTACTCAATAAAATAGAAGACCATACTACTGTTTTGGGCCAACAAGGTCAAAATCTTCGTCAACGCAAGGAAAGGACATGACAATCAGTACGAATCCAAACAACACCCATGGAACCCACCCAACGTAAGGAAAAATATGGCACCCAAACCACATGCCTAACTTAATCACATCGAAGGAACTGATCACTGCCGTAAATGTGTCATTTCAACCATGTCTAATCAATCTATCTTCTTTTAACCATTTTCAATTACCTCAGGATTAATAGCAACTTCCTTCAACTCATAGCAAACTCAACCCTCACTCATCCCGAGTGACCTTGATTCACGAGACTATGCTGCCTAAATCCCGCAACTCGTCTCATACCCTCCCTATAATCTTTCTACAATCTAGAGTTTATTTATCTCACTCCGCCAATACTATCATGCACGCGGAAAATAACATAGAACACTCCAACCATTTTCTCTTTCTCTGAAATTACGTTGCGAAAGCTAAATTCTTAATCATACTGCTGCCTCTAACCCTTAAACACCGCATCCTTAACTTTTGAATTCACTAGGACCGATATTAAGAGTCACCCACTCTGACTGGTCTCGAATACAATCAACTCCAAGGCTCTCCTAGCACATGGATACCCCTTTCAATAAAACACGTGACTGAGTCACTACCCTGACAACTCACCTATGCTATAAGAAAAATTCTGAATCTTCCAAAGCCTAACCCTGATCCGATAGGGCCAACTTTTGCACACATTCGTCAAATACCACACACAATCACCATTTTACTCCTTTCCCTTAGCTGTAATAACTTGCCAACACGCCGACAATCCGCAACCTTATGATAACAAAATCCTGCAACCCAACTGCAGATGGTGGGTCTCCTCCCACTTAGCCCGAAGCTACTCCTTGCATCATTCTAAACCCTGCCGAGATCCTTTCTCCTTTGATAACATGATCTTGCTCAACCAATCCGTCCAATTCCTCCAAATTCTCTTGCCAGCACTCCCTAAATACTCAAATTCCCTAGCATCATTCACACATTCTACCTCCTACCGAATAGACACTAGAACCCCTCACAGAGACCTGCCAACCAAGCCACCGCTAACCTATTCACAGGAGATAAGCCACCTGTGGAAATCACCCGCGAACACCTTCCAACGACGCTGAAATGCACGCTCTCTCCGACATCAATACCCTATTCTACGCCCTGCTTCATTTACCAACTTCACTAATGCGTCCACTCCTCATGGACATCCATTAAATGCGCGATAATATCTTCAAATTCCAAGCTATGCTGCCGCTCCCCCACTTTGCGACTGCTCGATTTCCGCTTCTTACACCTGGCCTCCTAGAAATGGAACCACCACCTAGCCTCACTTCAGGATCATTCTCTATAGCTCTCAAACCAGCAGATCACCACGACTTCTAGCTCTCCGAAGATCATTTTTCTCTAGCTGCCTTCATTATCAACACTTATCCGGTACTAAACCACAGCACCTCACGGTCTCTGCCAACCGTATTCTTCAATACTTCTTCTCAATACTCTGACCCCACGCAACCGAAGAAACCATAACACCAACAAACTTAACACATTCCATTCGATCATTGACGGTGACTTCACGTCATAGGTCCATATCCCACCTCACTTAAAGACACCAAGTGTTACTACTTTATCAACCCCAACCGGACTATTCATAACCCAAATGCCTTTCCTCTACGGGAATTAAATACCGAAATCTCGAAATCACACTCTGAGAAGACCTTCCCTCAAACCATTCATCACCCCCAACATATGGGCAAGCATTCTATCATCATATCGACATCGCTCGATAACTAATCACAAGCTTCATCACTACCTGAGCATAGCCTTAAGGCTCTCAGAAACACAACTACTGAGCTGAAACAACATATTATTCTTTTGCAGGGCCATAACAACAACCCCAACCAATTACATATGGAAACATCTCGAATTACATCCGTAGCACCATTTAATTCCTCAATTTCCCGATTCATAGAAAGCACTTCGTGACGCGTAATATTAAGTAGGAATAAACTTAGGCATAAGCCTTAAGGGAATCGAATCTCACGATGAGGAATCAAGAAGGGAAGTACTCCTAACAAACCTTTAGCCTCTCGAAGATAAGTACAAACGTCTCCGTACCGATCCGCAAGACTCTACTAGACTTGATCATGACTCGTGAGACCTACGGGAACCTAGAGCTCTAATACCATGTTGTCACGACCCAAAATCCATAAGGTCGTAATGGCGCCGGACATCATTGTCAGGCAAGCCAATCATTAATTAATCAAAATAATTTTTGGTTTAAACATTTATGAAAAATATTTCCTTGCACTTTATTACATATTAACTAAATAAAAATCTGTTAAGTAAAATAATAGTTTAAATATTATACTTTAGCAAATATATCCCAACACATCCCAAAACCCGGTGTCACAAGTACATGAGCAATTTATAAGAATTTATACAATCATCACAAAGCCTGTCCGAAATACAAATTGGACTAGGAAATTTAAAATGAAAATAAATACAGTGCGAGAGAGACTCTGTCAGCTGCGGTCGCCTCCAGATAATGCAGCTCGCCTAAGTCTCCAAATCCGCAATATTGTTATGAAAGTACCAGTGCAATAAAAATGCACAACAAGTGTAGCATGAATACAAAAACAACGTGTACTCAGTAAGTTGCCCGCCTAACCTCAGAGAGGTAGTGACGAGAGGTCGAATTAGACACTCACTAAGGTCCAGCAAGTTAATTAACAACATATGATGAGCATGGTAGGCATGTAAAGGTAGTAAAACAACAATATATATAAGGCACTGAAATCCAAGTAAATACCGGAAGTAAACAAGCAGTTACCACTTCCTCATTTCCCCCAGATATTTTAAATACACAATTTCTTATTTGTTTTCCCATATCTTATCACTTTAAAAATCCATGAAAAAACATTTAACAATTTAGCATGCGCATATGGGATAAGGACAACCGGCCTGAGCCGTCATAGTAATCATCTCTGTACACTGCCGAGGATCGAATGTACCATAAGTGCACCTCTCAATATAATAATCATGTCTATGCACTGTCGAAGGTCGAACGGCCCGAACAATAAGTGCATTTTAAATCCGTCGTGGCGTACGGACCACTCCCATGAGAGTGGGGAAAATAACACTTCGCTCGCGAAATGTAAATTGCGGAGCGGTCACATGCAGTCATGCACAATCAACAGTCCACCCGAATACGTCGGGAAAACAAGTAACCAAGTAAATGATAGATTTCTCTTTTAAAAACCACAAAATAGTATTTAAACCCTTTTTCGAAATTCATTTGCCAAGTATTTATAATGTTTAATAATACAACCTTATCAGGAAATACAACTGCCCGCGAAGGAAATCAATTTTCTTTTTAGATGATTTAGAAAATAAACTCTAATATTCCTTAGTCATTCAATTACAATTTCAATTATAATAGAAGTCTAATATCAAAGACAAGATCACATGTACAACAGGTAAGGCATGCTAGTCGGTCCTAGGCTACCCTGACATGGCATAATAGTAGCTACGCACGGACTCCCGTCACCTCGTGTGTACATAGCCCCCGCAGATAGTAACACATACTTAATTAGTTTACCTAGGGGGATAATTCCCCCTCACAAATTTAGAAAGGAGACTTACCTCACTCCGAAGTCCCATAACCAGCTTCCAAGCTCTTCCGACAACTCCAATGGATGCACAATGCCCCAAAACTACCAAATAACGGGCAAAGCAATGAAAATTCATCCTAATACATGCAACAAATTCAAATTATATACTTTCCCAACCCCGCTCAGTGAATTGACCAACATGCCCTCGGGCCCACGTGCCCCGAATCCAAAATTTCTCGAAGAGGTATTCTACCCATAGCCTTACTAACTTAAATATACAATTTACTCTACATTTCATGCTCAAATTCGTGGCTAAAAATCCAAATTACCAAATTCTAATTTCCTACCAATTTCCATATCTAATTACATGCATATAACTTGTATTTTAACTTAGAAACATGAAGGGATTACTTACCTTGACATTGCATGAAGAAATCCTCTCCTTGAAGCCTCCCAAGATCGACCAAACCAAAGAAGAAATGAAGAAATAGCCAACAATTCTCGGTTTTAAAACATTCTTCCCAGCCTCATTTCCGCACCTGCGGTCCTACCTCCGCACCTATGCTCCTGCAGGTGCGACCAATCTCCCGCACCTGCGGCTTCCTCAACTCCATATCAAAATCGCACTTGCGCCCCATTGTCTGCACCTGCGGCCAAAACCTCACAGGTTCGGTCGCACCAGACACCAGCAACTTCAGCTTTTTCTCAACTTCAAATATTGATTCGTTAACCTCCCGGAACCCACCCGAGGCCCCCGAGACCCCGTCCAATTATACCAACCTGTTCCAAAACATAATGAGGACTTGCTCGAGGCCTCAAATCACATCAAACAACATCTAAACCATGAATCGCACCCAAATCCCAACTTTATGAACTTAAAAATTTCCAACTTCTACATCCGATGCCGAAACCTATCAAATCACGTCCGATTGACCTCAAATTTTGCACACAAGTCATATTCGACCTTACAGACATATTCCAACTTCCAGAATCACATAACGACCCCGATATCAATATTTTCACTTCCGGTCGGATTTCTCCAAAAACCTTCAAATTCCTATCTTTAGCCAAATGACTTTAAAATGACCTACGGACATCCAAATTCATTTCTGATCCCGCTCCCAACTCCAGAATCACCATACGAAGATATTCCTAGACTCGGAATCCCAAACGGATATTGATATCACTGAAATGCGCTTCAAGCCAAACTTAGAAAATTTTCTTCAAACTACTGACTTCTACAATATACGCCGAAACGCTCCCGGGTTATCCAAAACCCGATCCGCACATGTGCCCAAGTTCAAAATCATCATATGAACCTGCAGGAACCCTCAAATCCTGATTTTGAGGTCGTTTAGTCAAAATTCCAATCTTAGTTGATTCTTCCAACTTAAGGCTTCTAAAATGAGAATTTTCTTTCCAAATCAACTCTAAACTTTCCGAAATTTAATTCCGACCACACCTACGAGTCATAATACCTGAAACGGAGCTGCTCATGACCCCAAACTGCTGAACGACATGCTAGATCTCAAAACGACTGGTCGGGTTGTTACATAAACCTTTACCTAGCTTAGACCTTGCCTATTCTCTTGTATTACATGATGAAAGTCAGAGAGAGATCTATATGAATCTTCTTGTCTCTACTGAATATTCATACTTCATGGTAGGCACTCAAGCTAACCTTGTAGCATAGGGGAATTTTGTGCAAGGAAACAACAAACAAGGCCAAAGAAACATTGGGCAAATACAGCAATCTCAGAAATCAGGGAACAACATGCAGTTTCAAAGGTCAGGAAGCAATATGCAGAAAAATGGGAGAACTCCACAAAGAAATTTTGTTTCAAAATAAAAGAAGCACAAGTTCAATCCTAATTTAAATTGCACCCATTGCAAGAAAATAATACATTCAGTGGGAGAATGCTATAGAATCATTGATTTTCCTGAAGATTTTGAATTCACCAATCCTAGAGGATCTCAAATTCAATTCAGAAGTAATGGAGTTATCACAGGGAAAAACGGAGAGGATGCAAGCAAACTCTGAGGTTCTAAATCAACACCTTTCCAAAGATCAATTTTCACAATTGGTCCAGATGATAAAGCAAGTGAAGGTTCCAGATACAGGGAGTTTTAATTCAAAAATCAACACAAATGCAGTAGCTGACCCCTTTAATGAAGAGGGCTCAAGTTTTTGGTGAGGAAAAGGGAGGATTATATCTGTTTTAGCCTAATGTTGATAGGATTAGCTCAAAGGAGAAAAGTTTTTTACCTTCAAATCAAAGTGTTTTTTGTCAAGTTTCTGTTAGTTTTCCTTTTTCTGCAAATGTAGCTTCTAAAGTAAACCTTTGGCCCATTAGATTGGGGCATTTGCCTTTTTCATCAACGAAGCATCGCAGTTTTATTTCAAGTTTTCCTAATTCTGAATGTTTCTGTGATATTTGTCCTCAAGCTAGGAAAACTAGGATTCCTTTTCCTTGGAGTCAAATTAATTCCAAAAGATCATTTGAATTAATTCATGTTGATAAATGGGGACCCTATAAGGAATCTACTTACAATGGCTTTAGGTATTTCTTGACTATTGTGGATGATTTTAGTAGAGGGACTTGGACTTTTCTGTTAAGCACAAAGTCTAATGCCTTTTCAGTTTTAAAGGATTTTCTCACAATATGCTGGAAAGCAATTTGGGGTGAAGATCCAGGAATTAAGGACAGACAATGTATTTGAACTAGAAAAAGGCTCTCAACAAGTTGCTTTTCTTAGTTCCCAATGGATTTTGCATCAAACATCTTGTGTAGGCACACCTCAACAAAATGGGATTGTTGAAAGGAAGCACATGCATCTTCTAAATTGCAAGGGCTTTATTGTTTCAATCAAAGGTACCTATATCATACTGGGGAGAATGCTTGTTGACAACCACCTATTTGATCAACATGCTGCCCTCTAAGGTACTTCATGGCAAGACACATTTTTCTATATTGTTTAAACAACCACCCTCGTATGAAAAGCTTAAGAGTTTTGGATGTCTTTGTTTTGCATCTACCCTATCTAGTGGAAGGAACAAATTTGAGCCAAGGGCTAAGGCTGTTTTCTTGGGATTTCCCATGGGTCAAAAGGGATATAAAGTCCTAGAATTAGATACAAAGAGAGTTGTTGTATACAAAGATATTCACTTTCATGAAACTAAATTTCCTTTTTCCTCAAACACCTAATCTCCAGATCTTATCTTACCTAATCCCACATCAATAGAAACAACTTTACCTGAACCTTCCCCAACCTTTTCGTTACCTGAACCTAGCATTACTCAAACACCCAGTCCTACTAGAAATCACTCACCAACTATCACTACTCTCCAACCACCTCAGTCCTCTCATTCCTCTGGTTCTACTAGCTATGGTAATAATCCCACACCTAGACTTACACCAGTAGTGAGAAAATCCACCAGAGTCATTACATGACCTAGTCATCTAAAGGATTTCATTAGTAACAACATATTCCTAAAAGATTTGACCACGTCATGTTTTGTTAATCCTTCTCAACCTAATATTTTTTCTTTTGGAGCCCTTTCTAGTCATAATCAGTAGGTAATGCACTCTATATCAGCTATCTCAGAACCTAGTAACTTCTTTGAAGCCTCTAAGAATCAAGGCTAGCAGCAAGCAATGCTGTCAGAGATTGATGCTTTGGAAGCTAATCACACTTGGAATGTGGTTATCTTACCAAAGGGAAAGAAAGCTTTACCTTGTAAGTGGGTTTACAAGGTCAAGCATAATTCAGATGGGTCAGTTGAAAGGCTTAAAGCACGACTAGTAGTCAAGGGGGATATCCAGCGGGAAGGAATATACTACAATGAGAAATTTTCCCCTTTGGTAAAGATGACAACTATACGATGCTTATTAGACATTGCATTCAAGAAAAACTGGCATATTCATCAAATGGACATCAATAATGCATTCCTACATGGTAGTTTGCAAGAATAGGTTTTTATGAAGTTTCCAGCAGGTTTATCTCCACCTAGTGTCAACCATGTTTGTTTACTGAAGAAATCATTGTATGGGTTAAAACGACATCACGACAATGGTACGCCCGTCTTGCAGGTGCTTTAAGTTATAAAGGCTACTCATCATTTCTAAATGATTACTCCTTATTATTTAAAAGGAGGAATAGCCTAATTTCAGTTGTAGCCGTATATGTTGAGGACATACTCATTAGTGGAGATGACATAGAAGAGATTACTGATCTTAAATATTTCCTCAACACTGAATTCAAAGTCAAGGACTTGGGAAACTTACATTACTTTCTAGGCATGGAAATACTTAGAGAAAAATAGGGCATTATTATGTGTAAAAGGAAATTCACCTTAGATTTATTGAAGGAATTTGGTGTCTCTGATCTCTCCTGTGTTTCTTCTCCTCTAGAGCCTTATGTCAAGTTGCATGCCAAAGAAGGGCATTCGCTCAGTGATCCCACCATTTATCGGCACCTGTGGGGAAGTTGAACTACCTAACCTACACAAAACCCGATTCATCCTTCGCAGTGCTGAAATTGAGTCAGTATATGAAACAACCCATGTTTTCTCACTTCACAGCTACTCTTCGAGTATTAAGATACTTGATATCAGACCCAGGACAAGGGATTCTAAACTCCGATCCCTCACTTTCCTTGTTAGCATTTTGTGACACCGACTGGGTTTCTTGTCCAGACAGCCGAAGATCTGTAAGCAGCTGCTATATCACCCTTGGGGGATCTCCAATTTCTTGGAAATCGAATAAACAAGCCTCTATTTCCTTATCATCCACTGAAGCGGAGTATCGCTTCATGCGTAGAGTTATTGCTGAGCTCACTTGGCTCACACGTCTACTCTTCAATATCTCTGTATCACCGTCTTTTCTGGTGCAGGTCATCTATGATAGCAAAGCAACCATCAATAATGCTGGAAATCCCGTCTTCCATGAAAGAACGAAGCATGTGGAACTCGATTTCCACTTTGTTCGGCAACAGTTCCTTTTCGGACTGATTTCCCTTTCTTATGTTCCATCCTCATCTCAACTCGCCGATCTATTCATCAAATCTCTCCCAGGTCCTTCACATAAATCCGCCATTAGAAAGCTAGGGGTATTTTCATTACCCTCCACCTTGAAGGGGGATTTTGATAGGAAATCATTAATGGTTGCTGGCTTATCTCATAAAGAAGAAGAAGGAATGAAACTTCTAGGTTTTCAGACAAATGAGAAGATTTCGGATACTTCTAAGTCAAAGACATATTTGGACTTCTCTCATTTGGTCTCTCCACGTGCCCTCATCTAAACAGTTGTGCAAAGATATGATGGATTAAATAATGGCCATTCAGATGAAGAACACCAAAACTTATTCTACAACTGCACAACACTGGATCCCAAACTTTAAAATCTGTCACATAGAACATGTACATAGCAAAAGGAATATTCTTCAGTTAAATTTTGTTACTAGCTAGCAAATAGGATTAGACACATGTATAGGTGGTTATTTTGGTTCTTTTATTATTTCATAAAATAGTTCTATATATGCATCGTCTTTGTACAAAATGAATACACAGAAAAATTTCCACAAGATTGTTCTCATTTTTTTTTATAGACTTTCAAATATCAACTTTAGAGTGGAGATGAGTATTTTTCCTGGATTTAAAGCGGTGCATGAGTAAATAGTTTGTAACTGAAATGTAAGGATCATGAGTAAGTAAAGAGAATTTAACCACATGCCATTATAATTTGAATCCAGCCGTTGTAACTGTTCATTTCAATAGCTTAAGTGTTGCAACTGTTACATTCTTTTGTTGTAACAGGAAAATAGTTATTTAATAGAAAAGTGAGAGAAAAAAAGAAAAAAATGAGAAAAGATAAATGTGTTTCCAACCATTAGAGAGATGCCACATAAGATTTCCAAAGACCAACTTTATGTATATATATAGAGATGGGACATCTTTAGAGAATTCAAAGGCTTGGCACTGTCAAACAGTCAGCACGATAAATCATGACCTTGATGATTGATCAACATTTTGGGGGTTTAATTTAAACTAATGGTGCAAAGCTATAAGGACATCTATTGAAATTAAAATAAACATGCAAAATACTTCATTAGTGTAAGCATTTAATGAGAATATTATTGTTTACCCTTAAAACGGATAACAATTGAATTTATATGCGGATTTAAGGATATCGGGTTTGATTCAACACAAGTAATCAAGAATGTTAGATAAATCAAATGAAGATAAAATGAATAACCAAACCAGTTGTGACATTAAGGCCAAGCTCGAACTTAAGCTGAACAGTAGTTTTATCATCGATTTGACCTTCGATTCGAAGCCAAATATATATGAAGAACTATGATTAAAATAGAACCTTTCAATTTCTAGAGAGTAGAGAAATAAATTTGTATTTCCTTGATATGCGTGTTACAATGTTTGTATTGAATAAAAACCCTTCCCTTTATATAATAGGATAATTTCATCCCTAGTACAATTCTAAAAAGGGTAAATATCATCCTTTCTCATCAATTACTGATACGCTACCGACATCAACGGGATCTGCGCCGTGATATCCAGTGGGGTGTGGATATCACGGTCCTCTATTGATCGTGTGCAACTGTTTTCATGCTTTCTGAGGTTTCGGAGCTTATTCTAGGTTCGGGGAATGTTGTCTCATTAGGGACGGTGTCTAACACTCCATTCGGGACTCGGTACAAAAAGTTTCCCGCTCCGATTCCAATCCCATGTAGTCATATCCTTGTTCGCTTGACCCCTCGGGAGGCCGGGGTATATGTTAGCCCCGATTTCACCCGTATATAATTATACTGCTCGATTATGCTAGACACAGATCCAATTTAGGCTAAATTTGAATGAGTTTAAAATACATACACTAACACTCTGAGAAAAGTTTAAACCATCATTTCATCCTTTATTGTACTAACATGTATTTAACTTGCTTTATTTTTGTCACTATACCAGAATTCTTACAATCGGGACCGTGACGGTGCCTAACATTTCACTTGCTAGGCAAGCCAACATTATATGTAATTGTTAACCATTTTAAAAAAACTTCGATTACGATGACAATATAGAAATTGAATAGTCTGAAACAAAGTAAATAAAATAATAAGTGACAAAATCCAAATACAAAATCCCGTAACTAATGTCGTGAATACATGAGCGTCTCAGATACTACAAATAATAGTGTGAAATAAGAATGACTGTCTCAATCATATAAACAGCTAAAGGAAGCAAAAGGGCACTTCAGAGCTGCGGACGCTGTGAAGTTATACCTCAAGTCTCACTTTGGGTAGCTGGATCCGAGCAAGTCTACAGTACGCTGCTGGGACCAACTCCGATTTCTGCACAGAAAATACAGAGTGTAGTATGAGTACAACCGACCCCACATACTCTATAACTGTCGAGCCTAACCTCGACGAATTAGTGACGAGGCTAAGGTGGGTAACTTACATTAACCTGTACATAATAATAATAATAATAATAATAATAATAATAATAATAATAATAATAATAATAGAAAAGACAAGAACAAAAGTAAAGCGCGTAATTCATATCAATGAACTCAACACCAACTAACAGAGAGTCCTGAATGACAAGTCATATAACTCATCTTAACAACCAAGTCCAATCCAACAATCACAACAAATATAACTTTTATCAACACGTTGCAGTGTGCAACCCGATCTCACAATATAAACTTTAATCAATCTGTTGCAACCCGCAACCCGATCCCATAATATAATCATCTGTCAACATCATAGTCCATCCTTATTCCGCCTTTACAATTCATTTCCTTTCATTTCTGTTGCAGTGTGCAACCCGCTCCCTAAACATGTTCAATTAACAATAACAATTCAATAATCAAGATTTACGAGAAATCATACGTCTAGAGGACAAATGTACGAGCCATAGCGAATAACATGATATCCGAATGTCTCTGCTTTACTAACTTAATGGTATCTAACATTTAACAATGCATTCGATTGAAACCACATCAATGAAGGCAACAACTAATACGAAACTATAAGGCAAACAAGGCAGGAGACAATTTAGATATGGAAGGGAAGCAAACAGAGACAAGTAGTAAATTAGCATGGAATTATGGAGGGAATAGACAATTTAATACAAGAAATGCTAAATGGTAAGTAGCAATTATGTCATGGAAGTCAATAAGCATGTAGCAGTTAAGACATGAAACAAGATATACTATGACACATTTAAGATATGGAAAGCAAGTTATGTAACAGTTAAGACATGAAAAAAGATATACTACAACGCACTGAAGATAGGGAAAGCAAGTTATGTAACAGTTAAGACATTGAAAAAATTAATTAATTAAATAAAGGAAAACATGGAAACAAGAAATTTGACGGCGTATATACACTCGTCACCTTGCATATACGCCGCTACACATGTAATTCACATAGCACATAGCTTAAGGGTTCATAATTTTCTCAAATCAAGGTTAGAGCAAACACTTACCTCACCCCGCAATCAGCTCAAAGTTCAACCACGACCTTGCCTTTCGAACAAGCCTCCAAACCAACCAAATATAGTAAATTATTAACCAAACGATTCAAAACAAGCCCTAGAAACTACCCCCGAATGAAAGAGGTTCAATTTAGATCATTATTGAAAAAGTCAACAAAAGTCAACCCCGGGCCGCTTGGTCAAAATCGAAATTCGGATCAAAACCCGAATATCCATTCACCCCCGAGCCCGGTTATGTAATTTGTTTTAATTCAACCTCAATTCAAGGTCTAAATCCCAAATTTACAAAAATCTTTAATTCTACACAAATCCCCTACTTTCTACCATGAAAATCCTAGATTTGAGGTTGAAAACTTATGAAATGTGATGGGTAATTGAAAAGAAGTAGATTAAAGTAACTTAGCAATGAATTTAGGAAGAAATCTTTTGGGAAAATCGCCTCAAGGGTGTTTCGGGTTGAGATTTTGAAAGAAATGAGCTACTTCCCGTTTCCCCCCTCTTTTACTCAGTTGTAGTTATCGTAATTGCAACACATAGTTTGCAATTGCGATGATCGCAAAAGCGATCAACCCTTTGCAAATGCGATAAAGTCACTGAGCCTGTTTTCGTCATAAATGCGAACCAAGGCTGTCTGCAAATGCGAATAATACTTTGCAAAAGTGAAGCAATACTAACTCTGTCAGTGGTCGCAATGCGACCAAAACCTTCGGAATTTCAATAGATAAAGAGTCTGCAAATGCGAAGAATTTCTCGTAAGTGCGAACTCTTCCCAACCCAACCCATGCTCGCAAATTCTACTCATTGTTCGCAAAAGTGAGGCTCGCATTTGCAATCTAGACCCCGCAAATGCGAGATCTACAGTCCAACACCAGAAACAAACATGCATAAGTTATTCTTCTAAGTCAAAAATCATTCCGTAGCCTATCTGAAACTCACCCGAGCCCATCAGGCTCCAAATAAAATATGCGCACAAGTGTAATAATATCATACGAACTCGCTGGTGCGATCAAAACACCAAAAATAACACCTAGAACTACGAATTAGACACCAAAACAAATGAAAATTTTAAAGTAACTTAAGAACTTTCAATTTTTCAATTAAACGTTCGAATCACGTCAAATCAACTACGTTTTGCACCAAATCTTGCAGACAAGTCATAAATATTGAAATGAACCTATAACAAGTTCAGGAACCATAATCCAAACCCGGTAGCAACGAAGCCAACCTATGGTCAAATTTAGGGACTTCCGAATTCGATTCCGGGCATACAACCAAGTCCCAAATTACGATATAGAACCACCGGAGATATTCAACATCTTGGAGCATAGTAATGAAAGGTAAAGCTATAGATGACCTATCGGGTCATCACATTCTCCACCTTTAAAACAACTGTTCATCCTCGATTGGGCATAGAAAGGTACCTGGACTGGTGAAAAGGTATCGATATCTACTCCGTGTATCCGACTTGGACTCCCATATGGCTTCCTCGATCGGCTAACCTCTCCATTGCGCTCGAACTAAAGGTTAACTCTTAGACCTTAACTGCCGGACCTGCGGGGCTAGAATAGCCACCGGCTCCTCCTCATAAGTCAAACCTTGTCCAATTAGAGTAAGCTGAAATCTAACACATGGGACGGATCACCGTGAAACTTTCGGAGCATATATAAATGGAACACCGGATGGACCGCTGATAAACTAGTTGGAAATTTGAGCCTTTAGGCCACCTCACCCACTCTCTCAAGAATCTCAAAAGGTCTGATATACCTAGGGCTCAACTTGCCTTTCTTTCTGAACCTCATCACATCCTTCATGGGTGAAACCCAGGGAAATACCCTCCATCCATTAATGTAACATCACGAACTCTACAGTTGACATAACTCTCCTATTTGGAATGAGCTGTGCTAAGTCGATCCTGAATAATCTTGACCTTATCCAAGGCATCCTAGACCAAATTTGTATCCAGCAACCGAGCCTCTCCCGGCTCAAACCAACCAACTGTAGAACGACATCGCCTCCCATACAATACCTCATAGGGAGCCATTTGAATGCTAGAATGATAGCTGTTATTGTAGGAAAACTCTGCAAACAACAAAACCCGAAATCCGTAACCCAAGCACGAAGCATATCCTCATATAGCTGAATAGTTCGCTCGAACTATCTGTCCATCTGAGGATGAAGTGTTGTGCTCAACTCAACCCGTATTCCTAACTCACACTGTATGACCCTCCATAAGTGTGAGGTGAATTTCATACTTCGATTAGAAATGATAGACAAGGACATACCGTGAAGGCGGACGATCTCGCGGATGTAGATCTCAACTAACTGCTTTGAAGAATAGGTGTCTGCCACTGGAATGAAATGTGCCGACTTGGTAAACCTATCCACAATGATCCAAACTGAATCAAACTTCTTCTTAGTCCGTGGGAGTCCAACAAAAAAATCCATAGTGATGCGCTCACACTTCCACTCAAGAATATCTACCCTCTGAAGCAAACCATCAGGCCTCTAATGCTCGCACTTTACTTCTTGACAATTTAGACACCGAGTTACATATGCAACTATATCCTTCTTCATCCCCCTTCACCAATATTGCTGTCGCAAGTCCTGATACATCTTGGCAGCGTCCGAATGAATAGAATACCAAAAACTGTGGGCCTCCTCAAGAATCAACTCACGAAGCCCGTCCACATTGGGCAGACAAATACGACCTCACATCCTCAAAACCCATCATATCCATACAGTAACCTTCTTGGCACCACCGTGCCACACCGTGTCCTTAAGTACAAGCAAATGGGGATCATCATACTAACGCTCTCTGATGCGCTCATACAAGGAAAACCGAGGGAGAATGCAAGCTATGACACGACTGGGCTCTGAAACATCTAACCTCACAAACTGATTGGCCAAATCCTGAACATCTGTTGCAAGTGACCTCTCACCAACTGGAATGTAAGCAAGCTACCCATACTCACATCCTTTCTACTCAAGGCATCGTCCACCACATTGGCCTTATCAGAATAATACAAAATAGTGATATCATAGTCTTTCAACAACTCCAACCACCTCCTATGCCTCAAGTTAAGATCCTTTTGCTTGAACAAATATAGTAGACTCCGATGATCTGTGAGTACCTCATATGACACGCAGTAAAGATCGTGCCTCCAAATATTCAATGAATGAACAATGGCTGCCAACTCTAAGTAACAGGATAATTCTTCTCGTGAACCTTCAACTTCCACAATGCGTATGTAATTAACCTTCCACCGAGCCCAATACGAGATGCATCACAATATACCATGTAAGATCCTTGAACCTGTGGGCAACACTAACACTAGCGTCATAGTTAAAGCAGTCTTGAGCTTCTGAAATCTCAACTCACACTCATCCGACCATCTAAACGGAGCACCCTTCTGGGTCAATCTAGTCAATGGGGGTCCTACGGATCAAAACCCCTCAATGAACCGGTGATAATAACCTGCCAAACCCAGGAAACTCTAGATCTCTATAGCTGAAGTAGGTCTAGGCCAGTTTTGAACTGCCTCAATCTTCTTAGGATCAACCTTTATGCCCTTTGCCGAAAACATATGCCCCAAAAAGCGACTAAGTCTAACCAAAACTCACACTCTGAAAACTTGGCATATAATTGGCTATCACTCAGAGTCTGAAGTACAATTCGAAGATGCTGCTCGTTCTCCTCTCAACTGAGGGAGTAGATCAAGATATCATCAATGAATACAATCACAAAAGAATCCAAATAGGGCTTAAACACTCGGTTTATCAAATCCATGAATGCAGTTGGGGGAATTTGTCAACACAAATGACATTACTAGAACTAATAATGCCCATACCAAGTCTGAAAAAGCCATCTTAGGGACATTGGATGCCCTAATCTTCAACTGATGGTAGCCAGTTCTCAAATCAATCTTCGAAAACACTTTGGCACCCTGAACCTATAGTCTACACACATCCTCATCGATCTATATTTATTCTTCACGAACAACATGGGCGCACCCCAGGACGAGACACTAGGCCTAATGAACTCCTTATCAAGTAAACCCTGCAACTACTCCTTCAATTTCTTTAACTCAGGTGACGCTATACGGTATAGTGGAATAAAAATGGGCTGAGTGCCCGGAGCCAAATAAATGCAGAAGTCAATATCTCTAATGGGTGGCATCCCTGATAGATCTACGAGAATTACCACATGAATCTCACGTACAACTGATACCAAATCCATGGAAGGAACCTCTACACTACAATCACGAACGTAGGCCGAATATGCTAGACAATCCTTCTTGACCATATTTCGAGCCTTCACATAAGAAATAACCTTGCTAGTAGAAGGCTAGGAGCCCCCTCCACTCCAATCAAGGCAAGCTCGGCATGGATAAGGTCACCGTCTTGGCATGACAATCCAATATAGCATGATAAGGTAACCGTTAATCCTTACTCAAGATGACATCAAAATCTACCATATCAAGAAGTAGAAGATCTACACTAGTCATAGAACTCCTAATAGTAACCACACACGAGCAATATGCACGATCTACAACCATAGAATCCCCCACAGGCGTGGACACATACACAGGAGCACTCAAAGAATCACAAGGCACAACCAAATATGAAGCAAAATTGGATGACACGTAGGAATAAGTAGAGTCTGAATCACATAGAACTGAAGAATCTCTTTGGTAAACTAGAACAATACCTGACATTAGATGACTCAGCCTCAGGCCTAAGCAAGAAAACATAACATCAGGGCTAGGCCCCACCACTTTAAACTACATTTTTGGGACGGCCTCTAGCTGGCTGCACAGACGATGGGGCAACCAGTGCTGGTATGATGGCACGAGAACCCCGTTGAGATATGTTGCTCGACAATCTAGTTCAATACCTCCTGATGTGACCTATGCCCACACACTCAAAGCACTCTCTCAACTGTTGTGGCTGCTGAAATGAGGACTGACCCTGACGGTCTGAATAACTGTTGTAGTGACTCTAAAGTGGTGGTGCACTGAAAGAAGCTGAATGTGCACTAAATGTTGGCTGCTCATATCGAGCCCCGTAAAAACCACAACCGCCCGAAGCACTGTGGGCTACATGAAGAGTTGACTGAAACGTCCTAGGAGGATGGACTCTTTTAAAAGAACCCCTACCTACAGCTGAGGCACCACTAAGACCATCGAAATGACGAGGCCTCTTATCAGACATCGGCCCCCTCTTCTGAGCACGAACCATCTCGATCCGTATAGCAATATCTGCGGCCGCCTAGAAAGAAATATCACTCATGGTCTCCTTGGCCATCTGTAACTAGATAGTGTGAGCCCAACAATAAACCTCCCCACTCTCTACCTCTCACTAGGAAGCAAGATAGTGGCATGGAGAGCTAGGTCTATGAATTGAGTCTCATACTGGGTGAAAATCATACTAATCTGCTGAAGACGCTCGAATAGATTGCGGTACTCCTTTATCAAAGTGACAAGAATTAACTTCTCTAGAAATAATTGTGAGAACGGATCCTAGATAAGTGCAGGCCAACCTATTGATACCCAATTTTTCTCTAATATTTTAAACATATGTATATACTTTCAAAATAGTGCATATGCATCATCATTTGATTTGTAAGCACACGCAAGTATTTTCCATAATTTTCCATAAATTCTAAAGGCTTTAAACTAATTTATTTCTGCATTTTATTATATGAATATGCAATAATTATCCTCCAAATTATTTTTTGTGATGATTTAATCATCTAAACATGTCCTTTATACCAACATGAGGTTTTTCAGTGCATTTTTTATAATTACATTTGCATTTTAAGGCTAGTTGCATATTTTTGCAATAATAGCCCATATGCATGTATAATTACATTATTTATGCCAAAAATAACTTTTTATATTTTTATAATGTTAAGTTATTATTTTTAATCATTTTAGTTCACAAATAATATTTTTTTATTTATTAATTACTTTTATAAATTCTTTTTTAGTAAATGTTGAGTATTTAAAAATTAGCCCCAATTTATAAACATTTTCGGACCAATACACTAGCCCAATAAATCTCAAGCCCAAACCAAATAATCCTAGACCATTCAATTAAACCAACCCGACCCAAGACCCCAGCTAATTGTGGCCGTTGATCTCTGAGATTAACGACCCCTATTAGTCCTTCCCTTTTAATTACCCTAACACTTCCTAACCCTAAATCATTCTCACCACCCGCCTCCCCTAAATCCTCTCTACTCCCTCCCCTCTGAAGAATGTTAATCCCTCTCGAAATCCCTCTCCTAATACCTCTTATAATGGGATTTCCTTCTTATTCACCTACAATATCTGTATATTTCCGCTATTAGTTGATTCTCCATGGTATTACCTAATACTTGCCTAAATATGGCAAGTATTACCACTCTGATTCTGTACAATCTCTTGAATCTGGATGATATTCCATCTACACACATTTATTCTACACCGTGTGAGTCCGATTTTGTTTATATTTTTGTTGATTCGTACTTACCCTAAAGCTAGGAATTACAGATCTTTGTCAAATCGAACCAAAATTGGTTCAAGTCTTTGATTTTGAGTGTTATCTTGTCTATATTCACAATTTTGATTTTCCTTTTATTGAGTTCTGCCAATTTTTCACTTACCTTAAAAGTTAGGGTTTTCAGATCTTATTTTCTTAATTAGTTCGATTCATTGATTTTGGTGTTATTTGTGTGTCTATTCATCTTTGTGTGTGAATATTTTGTCAATATTTTATTTTCCTAAAAATTAGAGTTTACTTATTTTTCCCTAAATCCAATTTTATTGTGATTCTGCATGAAAGTACTTTCTTATTTGTGTTTGATTTACACCTTTCCTTATTCACTTTCTCGATCTCTGTCACTATATAAACCCCTCACCCTTCCCTTTAAGAGATACTTTTCGATATAATCTCACTAGATTTAAAACTCTAGTCTATTATTTCTTTATCATTTTTTTCGTTCTATACTTTGGTTTTTCCTGGCTGAAAGCCAAGGCCACTAAGTTCTGGGTTCTTGCTTCTCGTTGATGTTTAAAATACTGTGGCTTTTGTTCTTTCTTATATTTTCGTTTAACTGGTAAGTTACTTGACTTTTTCAATTCCATCCTTATATGTCTCTGATTTCCATGTGTTCTTACTTCTGAAATCCATGGCTTAATATGTTTCTGGGTTACGTTTAAGCATCACTATGTTAACTTTACTAATGCTATTAGTTATAATATTATCTATGCCTAACTTGGGTAATCTGAACCTTCCTAAGCTTGTTTAGCTAATGTATTAACGCTTGAATATTCATGAATATGCTTGGTTGCTTTGTCCTGAATCTCTATAATGAATTCCTCACATTTGTAGAAACCTGTGTTAAGACTTTCATTGTTAATTATAATTTTCCTCTCTGCTATTGTGTCACTTAGCATGCTCATTCGATCCCATACCCCTTTAGTGTTTTCTTGTGATTTAGAACAATTATCTCAGCCTATTTGAATTGTTGTTTTGGGATATTGGGATGAATCTTTGATAAAGCTGGACCTTCTTTAGTTAATTAGTCTGCTATGTCATGTCTAAATGCTGTCTTGTTTCTTGATGATAATAATAGGATGTATACTTAGAATAATTTCCAACCATGTTTTAACATTGTTTAGTATTGTGCATCTGTGCATCTCTGTCAATCCTGCAAACACGTTCTTTCCTTAACTCTTTCAATATGTGACTGCCTATGTGTTAGGCATTGAACCTGCTAAGTTTGTTTTCAAATCCTGTGACTTGTTTGATTATCTTCTCAATGTGCTCAATTTGGTCATGTCTGTTTAAATTATAAGTACTCCTCAATTCATGTCTCTCAACCTTGGTCCACTCTCTTTCATTTGTTACCTGAGCTTTTGAGTTCTCATTCTTAGCCGGCTGAAAGCCAAGGCTACTTAGGTTCTACCATTTGACCTCCCTTGTGTGAGAACTACTCGGGGTCCATTTGAGAACCTTGTGAACTCTGACACACTAGGGCCTGGTCCCTAGTCATTTTCTCAATTTCCTCTGTCAACCTCCCTAGTGTGAGCACTGCCTTGGGTTCTTGAAGCTCTTGGGAACTCTGAAACACTAGGGTCATGGTTCTAATTGCTTAACTCTATTTTTACCTACTGGTTGAGTCAACTGGTTTCTGATTTCTTTATGTAAAATGAAGATTTGATTTCTGGGCTGTGGTAAACTATGTGGATTTGAGAATGAAGGCCTGGCCTGACTGGGTATATTTTTAGGCCTGCTGTAGGCTCACTATAGTTATTTCTACTCTGTAATTTATTCCACTTATTTGAGTCTGTAATAACAATTGGGGTGTTTGTAAAATTGAAAAAATGAGTTTATTTTAACATTTACATGAAATGGGTAGAAATCCTGCCTATAGGTGTTTATTTTGACATGTTCTGCTATTGTGTGTGTTAGATAACCTGCCTATAGGTGTTTACTTTGCTCAAATACGTTCTTCTACTGTGTGTTACATCACCCAACTATATGTATTTAATCCGTCTAATCTATTCTGCTTCTACATGTTAGATATCATGCCTATAAGGTTAATTGGTTAACATGCTGTTGTTCACTTAATAAACATGCCTATAGGATCTAAAATTAGTCTTAATTGTGACCATAAAGATCATGCCTATAGGATCTAAATTAAGTCTTAATTATTGATTATCCCGCTCGCCTCTTTTAAGTGCTAATGCTGAACTTTCCACATTGTGTCATTGCCACTATTAGAAAGCATGCCTATAGTACCCAACTAAGCAATTCTGAATATTCTCTTGTAGTTACCACTGTTAATTACTGCACAAATCACCTAGATATCATGCCTATAGGTTTAACCGCTTATAACCCATAATTAGTAGGTAACTGCGTAGTCACTTAGTCGTCGTATTTAACAAAATGGCTTTCGCATATGAAACTGTCTGCCTATTAAAAATCCAGAGTCATATAGAGATCATGCCTATAGGATTCAATAACTCTAATTTGTCTAAAATCTGCAACTGTCAAATGCCTAATTTGTTTGCGTGCATTTGTTGTCTAAGTGCGGAGAGTAACTTGAGCCCTTATTTTCTTTTATATGAAAGTCCAGCTTGTTTTGTATGTCGCCTAGTTTTCTCATTCTGAGCCACCTAAGTTGAGTCTAGAACCATCCATGATAGAATTCCAAACGCCTCCTGGACTATAAGTATGGGACGGGTAGTGCACGCATAAGGTACGATTTAGAATCAACTAGTACGCTTTAGGTTAACAACTTAAAGATAGTAATCGGGTAGCAGGAGATGATAGTATGTGCCCGATGAATAATACGAGTAACACCCCACTTCGAGGGAGTTACGAAGTATTATTTATGTTTCACGAGGTGATACTTTAGGCTAAAAAACTTAGGAACCCCCACCTTTGCCTTAAAATCAATTATTTTGTTTATTTGCCCAATTCTGTCTCTCCTCTTTATTTGGACTAATTCATATTATTCGATTTCGGTCAGGACCCACAGTTGTGGACCTCGAGGAGTGCCTAACACCTTCTCCTTGAGGTAATTTGAGCCCGTACCCGATCTTTGGCGATGCAGACTGGTTAAATCAGAGTTATTTGCAAATAGGTACCCTAACGCACCTCAAACCCGTTAGGTGGCGACTCTCTCTTTTAACACCCTTACTTAAAAGAGTTTGTAACGTTCCGAAACCCGATTTCGCAAGAAAAAGGTGACGTGACAGCATGGCGACTATGCTGGGGAAATTTTTAGGCTCTTACCATTGCGAACTTGGTCTATATGAATTAGTCTTCTCTGATAAGCGTGTCTTTTTTTGCTGTTACATGAATATCCTGTTCCCGTTTCTCTTTTAGTGCTACATGCACATATTTTTCCCTATTTTCCCTTTATGTGAATTCGTATTAATATGCAAATCTTTGCATAATTTGGTTACGATGTGCGTTTCCCCTTATTTTCTAGTCATGTTCACTTGCTCCATATCATTTTTTCTATTTTTCTATATCATGTCTCTCCCTATCCCTATCCCTTTAGTTGCTTTATTACAATTCTTTCACATTGCGCGAACTAACTTCTTCCTTGTTTTCCTTTCTTTTTATGTCTTTACATTTCATTTATTGCTGCATTAATGCCTTCATCATGCAAAATACTTGACAACGTGTTGTTTTATCTTTACATAAAGAATTCTCCACATCATATTCCACTCATGCGTGATTAATACCATAGAGGCACTTGATGAGTGTCCGCGCTCTTCCTAAATCACCCTTTTAAATTTGGAAAGGATTATTTAAGTTAAAATTAGTCGATCAGCGGTGTAATCGACGGTTCTGTGCCTTTCTCTCTAGAAACCCCACTCTGATATTAATGTGTAAATAGTATAATCCTGAGTGGGAAAGGGCTAACTTTATTTGTTTTGCAGAAATGAAGCACGACGTTCCCAGGTTCGGCATGGTTCGAAGTATCCCACCTTTGTTGCTAGATTGGTGGGAAAATATCTTGCCAAGCGACAAAAACCACGTGAAAAGAGTTCTTGGAAATTTACCTTCTTTATTAGATATTTAGCCAAACAACGTTCTGATTGAGGCCACTAATATGTTCTGGGATGAGAAGAGGGCCGTCTTCCGTTTTAGTAATATATAAATGACTCCCCTTCTAGAGGAAATAGGAGGCTTTGCCGGGCTCCCATGGGATAGCCCTGGTGTATTGGTAAAAAAGAGTTTCACACGTAAGCTAGCTTTTGAAAACTCAGCCAGTCACGTAGACACAAGAAAACACGACAGCTGGAGGTGACTCCTTGAAGAGATATGGTACAAAGAGGCACGGCTTAGTAGACCCATGAACTTATCAGCCACGGGAAACTCAACTTGATTAAAACGGGAGATAGGCACGGTCGGAATGAATCTAGACAAAGCTACGAGCAGATTCAGGGACCCACAATTGATTACTCGAACGTTATGTAACTGAACCCCAATTACCATTATTCTTTGTCATAATTAGTCATTAATGAGTAACCATAGCAAAAGCCGTACGTTATAAGAATCTCCTATATAAGTGAGGGGAATACAACTTGTAAAGGCATCTGATTCTCGAATACAATCAACATCTATCTTTTATTTCTGCAATATTGTCTATTATTCATTTTTCCCATTACCTTGATTATCAGTAACCCGCATTCATCTTAAAAATAAGCTTTAGTCAAAGGGTCTAATTCTTTGGTTAAACAAATTGGTTCAGTTACCGGGAATCTGATAATCTTTGTTTACTTTCCAAGAGATATCCTTTGAATTATGTCAAACTCCAACGACAAAAACCAGCAAAGAAGTGGAACCCCAGTTCCATCGCCTTCAGGAACCCCACGTGATTCGAGGGAACAATCCCCAGAAAGATCCAACAACAACAATGGTAATAATGATCAAACTGTGGAACAAAATCGTGTAAAGAAAATTATTGCAAAGTATGTGATCCAAGCTTTGCAAGAATTTGCGAGGGGATTATCGGCAGCGTTGCCTACACCGCCGATGCCACCTCCCAATAACACCATCACCCTGAAAAATCCTCAATCTGGGTTGGCAAACTCAGGAAGAGGAGATACTCCTAACGAATCTCTCGAAATGAGACCAGGTATATCTAATAACTCAGAATTACAAAATTTACTGCTAACCATGCAGAAACAGATGAAGGAGCAGAACGATCGCATCGAGCAAATTCCTGGTGTACCATCTGTCATCAAAGGCATCGATGTTGATAGATATTCTCAACAACCTTGGAACCCAAGTGTTGCACCTTTGGCTATACCCAAGAAGTTTAGAATGCCCGACGTTCCCAAATATGATGGAACAACTGACCCACGCGACCATGTGACTGCTTTCGCTGCTGGGGTAAAAGGCAACGACTTCACGAAACAAGAGATTGAATCATTCCTTGTTAAGAAATTTGGGGAAACACTTACCAAAGGGTTTCTAACCTGGTAGTCTCTTCTCTCTGAAAATTCTATTGACTCTTTTGTTGAGCTTGCAGATGTTTACAAAAGCACACTCTGGTGCACAAAAAGTTGAGAAAAGAATGGAAGACATATTCAAAATAAAACAAGGAGACATGGAACTACTCCGTGAGTTTGTAGACAGGTTTTAACAATAAAGAATGTAGTTACCTAAGGTGCCTGATAATTGGGCAGCCATGGCATTTGCAAGCAACTTGAACGATAAAATATCAGAAACCACCAGGCGACTTAAGGAGAATCTAAGAGAATTCCCCACCACAACATGGAACGATGTATATAACAGATACAGTTCTAAACTCAGAATAGAAGAAGATATCATTGCTCGTTCTAGAGATGAAGATCATTCCAGATCCAGACGTCCTGAATCAGATAGAAGATCAGGTAAAAACAGGTACAATCCTTACTTAGGACCCTCGGGACGCGATATTCTCCCCAGGTTTGAAAACACTAGGTCGGACTATAGACCACTAGGAAGAGATGTGGTCTCATCCTCGTCTAGATATAGAAAAGATCGAGATGAACGACCTAGAGGTAGTACTCAAATTGGGATCATGCCTTTAGTGTAAGTACTACTGAACTTGTCTCAATATTGAAGAACATGGGAGACAAGGTTAAGTTTCCCAAAGAGATGCAGTCAAATCCAAGTAGAAGAAACCCATATCACTGGTGTGAATTTCACAATGATCATGGGCACAAAACTACGAATTGCAGATTTTTACAAGGTGAAGTAAAAAATTTGTTAAAACAGGGCTATTTAACAGAATTGTTTAGTGACAAAGGTAAACATGCATACATGAGGAACATGCAGGAGCCCCGAAAGCCTCCTTCTCCAAAATGAACCGTTAACGTAATACACGGGGGTGAAGAAGTAAACAGAGTGATTGCAAAACAACCACAAACTTCACAATTACACACGGGAAACGTGCTCGTGGAGAAGACGATATAACTTTCGATGATGCAGATAGCAACGGATTAATGCTTCCGCATAATGATGCTTTGGTAATATCTTTACTTATTCATGACACTAAAATGAAAAGAGTGTTGATTGATCCAAGCAGTTCAGTCAATATTATTTTGCTAAGAGTCATGGAAGAAATGCTACTGGGGGATCAAGTAATCCCAAGAGCACGAGCCATATCAGGGTTTGATAACTCTACAGTTATAACAAAAGGAGAAATTTAGCTTAGCACTTATGCTGAAGCAGTGATCAAAAGAACTAGGTTCCAAATTATCTATACTCACATGGCTTATAACGTGATCATTGGAAGACCATGGATCCACGAAATGAAAGCGATACCCTCCATGTTGCATCTGGTAATTAAATTTCCCTCTGAATGGGGGATTCAACAAATCAAAGGAGATCAACAGACCGCAAAAAATATAAATTATGTGGTACACTACAACAAGAAAATAGAGGTGGAATAATTACGAGATAAGGAAGTCTCCCAAGCAAGTATCACCACCCAAACAAGCATGGAAGAAATTAATGCCCAAATAGGTACGGAAGGTATTATTGCCGAAAAAGGTACGAAAGAAAATACATACGAGAAGGAAAATCAAGTTACCACCGAAGGTATACTATACCACACAGAAACAGATTCCAGACCGGACGTCATTCGTGAGCCGAAGGAAGATGATAACATCAAAACAACTACGAAATATCTCGAAGCTGTTCCATTATCCTAACAAAAGCCTGAGCAGAAAGTGTATATAAACACGAGGCTAGACTTCACTCGAAAAGGTAAGTTAATTGATTATTTAAAGACTAACGCAGACTGTTTTGCGTGGTCCCACTCAGATATGACAGGAATTCCACCAGAAGTGATGACTCATAAGCTAAATGAAGATTTATCCTTTGTACCTGTTAAGTAGAAGAAAAGAAAGCAAGGACCATTCAAGAACCAAGTGATTGACGAAGAGGTACAAAAACTCTTGAAGATTGGTTCGATATAAGAGGTATCGTACCCTAACTGGTTAGCAAACACCATGGTAGTACCTAAAAAGAATGGCAAGTGGAGAGTATGTATAGATTATACTGATTTAAACAAAGCATGCCCCAAAGATTCATTCCCATTGCCTCATATAGATCAAATGATTGATGCTACCGCAGGTCATGAATTATTAAGCTTTCTAGATGCATATTCTGGTTATAATCATATTAAAATGGATCGTTTAGACGAGGAAAAAACCTCCTTTATCACGAATAGGGGGACTTATTGTTATAAAGTCATGCCTTTTGGCCTAAAAAACGCTGGAGCCACCTATCAAAGTCTAGTGACCAAAATGATGGAGGTTTACATTGATGACATGTTGGTAAAATCAACACAAGCACAAGACCATTTCCAGCAGCTCTCTACTGCTTTTGATATTTTACGCAGGTATAATATGAAGTTAAATCCAGAGAAATGCGCTTTTGGAGTGCAATCAGGCAAATTTTTGGGGTTCTTTGTATCAAACAGAGGAATAGAGGTAAATCCCCCTCAAATTAAAGCCATAAAGGAAATATGTGACGACTTGGTCGGTCGTCTTAAGAATTATTGCCCCGATCCCCTGTTAACTATTTTCCCAAGTCTATTTCTGCTAAATTGAATTGTCGGGATGTTCGGTTTTGAGTTTCGGAATGTTTTGGGACATTTAGTCCCTAAATGACAGCTTAAGTGTTGGAAAGTTGCCCGTAGTCGGAGAAGTGTGATGACGGCCTCAGAATGGAAATTTGATGGTTCCGTTAGCTCTGTTAGGTGATTTCGGGGTTGGGAGCGTGTTCAAAATGTATTTTGGAAGTCCGTAGCTCATTTAGACTTGAAATGCCGAAGTTTGAATTTTGGAGTTTCCGGTCCGATAGTGAATTTTTGATCCCATGGTCGGAGTAGAATTCCGGAAGTTGCAGTAGTTCCGTCATGTCATTTGGGACGTGTGTGCAAAATTTGAGGTCATTCGTATAAGTTTAGACGTGTTTCGGCGTCGGATGTGAATTCTAGAATTTTCTTAAGTTCGTAGGCTTGAACCTATGCATAATCGATGATTTTGATGTTATGAGACGTGTTTTTAAGGCTCCACGTAGTTCAAATAAGGTTTGAAGGTTGGTTGGTGATTTTGGTTGAGGTCCCGAGGGCCTCGGGGTTGTTTCGGATGCTTAACGAGTGAAAAATGGGGAATTTGCTGCTGCTGAACCAGGCTCTTCTGGTGTCCTTGCACCTGCGAAGGTTTTTCCGCAAGTGTGGACTCGCAGGTGCGTGAGCCATGATCACAGGTGCGATAGAGGGGAGATTAGGCCATTGGTCGCAGGTGCGTCCTGGGTTCCGCAGATGCGGGGCCGTAGGCGCGACCAAATTATCGCAGGTGCGGCCCCAGTGTAACTTAAGTAATTTCCGCACCTCTAATGCTTTTTCCGCAGGTGCGGTACTGCAGGTGCGGTGATCGAGCCCTCATGTGCGGATTTCCTGTGTGATTTATTCCAAAAATCTGAGAGTTCATCTCATTATTCTAAAATTTGGGTGGGAGCTCAAGAAGTGGCGATTTTCTGTGGGTTTTGAAGAGAAGGATCATAGGTAACATTTTCTAACCCTAATTCATTGTTAGACCATTAATTCCCGTTGTTTTCTTTAGTTTAATTATCAAAAATGGGGGAAAAACCATAGGAAAGGGATGAGATTTTCCCAATCCGAGATTCTGAAAAATTGTGGGGTTTTTGGCATCGGATTTCGATTGTTTCTGATTGAATGAGTCTGGAGTGAATGGGTGTCCGAAAAATATAACTTTTACCCGATTCCGAGACGTGGGTCCGAGGGGTGTTTTGGTCATTTTATATAATTTCGCTCCTTAGCTTGAATTAAACAGTGAAAATCAGTTGCATGAGATGTTATTTACGATATGTAATTGAATTGTATAGATTTGGGCCATTTGGAGTCGGATACTCATGGCAAACGTGTGGTTTCGAGTTGATATTGAACCGGTTCGAGGTTAGTGGATTGTCTAACCTTGTGTGGGGGACCTTACCCCTTAGGATGTGATATTTGGTAATTGAATACCTTATACGATTTTACTTTGAATATTTAGCCTGAGTGTCTTTCTTACCTGTTTTATTCTAATTGCAACTATAGTCTATGTTAGCTTAGAAAATCATGCCTAGTTGCCCTGAATTGCCTATTTGCTTAAATTACCTTAACTGCACTACGTGAAGCATGTTAGACTAGAACTACTTGTTGCCTTGTATTTATGCACTCTAATTCTGAACGTCTTCTTATTGTGGCTGTGTATTTACTTTGGGACTACGGAACGTTATTCCGGGAGATCCCCCTGCATATTTACTTTGGGATTACGGGACGTTAACCTGGGAGATTGTGACGACCCAAAGGGTCATCATCTATTTTATTGCCTATTCCGTACTTCTGAGGCCTTGAAAACCTCATTTGTAGTTGCCTCGATTTACATGTGCAGTCCGGGCGCGTAGCCGGACAACTTAAATATGAAATTCTGTGAAAAAATTCTAAGACTTGATGTTAAAATGAATAAATTTGACTACGGTCAACATTTTGGGTAAACGGACCCGGACCTGTGATTTTGACGGTCCCAGAGGGTCCGTAGGTAAAATGTGGGACATGCGCGTTGATGCAAGACTAGAATTCATAGTTTAACATGTTATATGCCTTACAGTTTATGCGCATTAATGATAAAAATACACTTTTTATGTGCTTAATGGAGTTTATTTCATGTGTAGGTGAATTGGAGATGGAAACCGAGCTAAATGGATGCAAATACGTCGAAAATATGCTTGAGAGGCGAAGAGGAACACCCTGGCCTTATCCAGGCATTTTCCTCCTAAAGCCAGGCTGGCCCTGACGTTAGGGGGGCGTTTTCCTCCTAAAGCCAGGCCTGGCCTGGCCTTATCCAGGCCTTAGAGCCAAAACGCCTAGTCTCCTGGTTCTGGTCAATTTCGAGTTTTGACGAGTTTAGGTGTTTCCCGGTTGAAATAGAAGTCTCCTACACGTTTAGGGTTTGTCCTAAACTTATAAATAGACCCCAAAAAACACAACTTAGAAGAGATTCGAAGAGGAGAGAAGGGATTCGAACGGCAAGACATCAACTTGTACAGATTGTCTTCATTACTTTGTAGTTTAATTATGCAAGTTATTTTAGATTTGATTCTTATGAATTTGTTTA
>ML391833.1:0-11839 GCA_005239525.1 Nicotiana knightiana | reverse complement strand
GAGGGGAAGGTGTAAGGCACCCCTCGAGTCCCGCGGTTCTAGCACGGTCGCTTTATTGACTCATGTAAGGCTTAAATCAATTTTTAGCTATTCTTGTATTTTACTGATCATGGCTTATTTATTACCGCTTAATTAATTATTATATTTTATTAATTGTGTTTAAACAAGATGCGGAACGCACACAAGGTACTTCTTTGAAACTAAATATTAAACCAAGGTACGGAATATACACATGGTTATAACATAATTATTTTTAAATCTAAAGCACCGAGACGCGGAATGCGCACGTGATCCTTTTATTATTTAAGCATATCAACCCAAGGTTCGGGTATGAACACATGGGCTAATATATAAAGTGCGTCTAAAATTGTTCTAACGTATTTAGAGTATTCTATTTATTTGTAAATTTTATTACTATTATTATTATTATTTTTTACTATTGGAACAAGTCTTTCCGAAATGGAGTGTTCTGACATGGCGTGGTGTAAATTTGACTCTTTACATATTGATTTCAGTTGTAATAAAATAAATACGAAAAAAGTAATAATATTTAAATAAAAAGAAAAAAATCTAATTTAAAGTGCCTCCTCTAAAACTTGTGTTTTTTTTACAGAGTAACTACAAGTGTTATATGCCTTCTTTTGTAACTGAATTTTCTGAATTATCAATTGTGCTAGTGGCTCTTAAATCAAGACACATCTTTTTACGAATAAATTCTCTAAATATTCTATAATATTCTTATTATTACTAGCCTTAGCTAAAAGAGAAAAAGCTCTACATGTTTGAATGTTATGATTTCACGAGTAACGTGATATACAAAATTAATTATTTCAATAATCATGCATTCATGTTTATGTTGTCTAGTCTCTTATTTGCATAAATTTGTGTTGAAAAATTCTTGTTGTACTATACGCTATTAATTCTTGTGGTGTGAATGAAATTTTATTTATATTCTTTTATTCCTCCTAGTTATGATTTTCTAATTTTTCATTTGCATGATGCATATATGTGTTTATTAATTTGTTGAATTATTTTGGAGTTGTTTGTGGCTGAAAAAAGATACTACAAGATCGAGTGCAGTTTTCTTTTTGCATGTCCATAATGAATTTAAAACGTAACAGGAAGAAGTACATATCCTAAAAAATTTGCTAAACGCCCTGGACACCAACTATTAAAATAAAAGGGACTAACTATTTTCAAGAGATGACAAGCGATGACACAATAATTTTCGAATATAATTAATTCCATGCAAGTTTTGACTTAACTTAAATGATCACATGCTTCATATCAACGATGAATCTAACTACAATATAACTTACACGTGAAATTGAATAAAAAAATAACGAAGATTCAGTTGATAAAACTTTTTAAATTACACTAAAAAAACATGGATCTCATGTTATTATATGGCTTTACTAAGAAGATTTGAGTGTAACCTTTTTGCGAAAATCTCACTCAGTAAGCGACTTAATCTACTAATTATAAAATTTCTAGAACCCAAGAACTCAAAACCACGAACAAAATCCCGAACTCCGTCTTCAGATTCAATAATTTATCCAAACTTTTTCTTTTTTCGTGTTTTTTTTTTAAAAAGTTGCTGGATTTTTTTTTTCAGACTCTCTTTTTTCACCTCTCCCTCTCTTCTTCTTGTGTATCTGCGTGTGTTTTTATATTTATATTGAAATCCCAAAATCTGATTTTGTCCATGTGTGTAATGGAAAGGAATAATGGGGGAAGTGGGGAGAACTTTGTGAAGGGAGACGTGAGGGATGGGGTTGGGAGGAGGAAATCATGGGTGTTAGTTAGGAATTATTTGCTTTTTATTTTAAAAAAATAAAAAATTTAAATCAAATAAAGTGTGTGCGCGCATACTGACGTGAGGGGAGTGGGTAATGGGAGTAGGAGCAGGAAAGTAATTAAGGATACTATGTTNATATATATATATATATATATATATATATATATATATATATATATATATATATATATATCAATCAACTTATTTTTAGACTTAAAAAAACTGTATAAATTAGAAAACTCACCATTTATACTAAAGTTTAAATTATACTAAAAAAAATACTACTATAACTTACATTTAAATTAGAAGAAACCAAGTTTATATATATATATATATATAGGAACAAATCTTATATTCTAAGAATGTGAGTATTTTTTGTTGTTTTTAATTTTATTAAATACAACCTATTAGGAGTAAGATAAAAAAAAAAAATATTAAGATTAGCTCTAAAATAAATATTTACACAAAAATAGTATAGAATTTGGTTGTGGTCAAAAATTAGTTGTTCACAGCATGCCCCTCTTTGCTTGGAAACATGGAGAGTTTTCAGGCAAAAAAAAATGAACAAGGTGACCGATTTTTGACCTCACTATTAATTAAGAAGGAAAAGAAGATAAAAGAAAAAGATGTGATCGAACCTTGGTTTTAGGCTGCCTACATATCCCGGGTTATAAGGGAATCAGGTCACATGTAGTTCAAGTGAAAGAAGAGTGATAGAGTATTCTTAGAGGGAGTGTCGAGTGAAGTTCCGTCGAGGTTACGGTCTGCGGTTCCTACTATTACATCAAAACGAAAAGAAAAATTACATACTCGTGAAATCTAAGAGTTACAAAATTTCTATCTAAATGCCATCTGGAGTCTTGTTGTTGATTCTTGACTTGCTTCTTTCATTGACTTTAGACTGAAACTTGATGCTCTCCGATATAAAATACTATGAAATATTCTCACATGCTTGTTTCTTGATCAGGTGATAAGAAGATGGATCTTGAAATCCTTTGTCTCTGCATGCATCATGTCAAAGCTGCTTCGGCTGGTATTAAGATCAAACGTTCCACTTTCTCTGCCGAGAGATGGAATCTTATTTTTTCACATGCAATCCGTGCTTTGCAGAAAAACCTACAAGCAATCACAAACAAAACGAACAAAAAATTTCTGCCCCAGCCTGCACTAGGAAACTTTTGTGAGTTATTGAAAACACATTAAACTATCTTTGCGATTGCAGAATAAGGAATTGAAAAAGACACATTTTTTTATTATAAATAATAGGGGATGTCGTACCCAGTGTTAACAGAATGAAGGCGAAGAGGGGATGTAGTACCTTGTGTTGACGATGGGATGAGGCTCGTGGCACTCTCGGATGCTACTAGGGAATGTCGTACCCTATGTTGGTAGAAAAATGCAGCCAGGGGATGTAGTACCCTGTGTTAGCAATAAGGTGAGGCTCGTGGCACTCGGGATGCTACTAGGGATGTCGTACCCTATGTTAGCAATGAGAAATACAACCAGGGGATGTAGTACCCTGTGTTGACAATAAGATGAGGCTCTTGGCTCTTAAGATTATACTAGGGAATGTCGTACCCTATGTAGGCAGAAAAAAATGCAACTAGGGGATGTAGTACCCTATGTTAGCAATAAGAAATGTAGCCAGGGGATGTAGTACCCTGCGTTGGCAATAACGTGAGGCTCATGGCTCACTGAGATTCTACTAGGGAATGTTGTACCCTATATAGGCAAAAAGTAATGCGACCAGGAGATGTAGTACCATGTGATTGGAAATAAGATGAGGCTCTTGGATCTCTAAGATTCTACTAGGGAATGTCATACCCTATGTAGGCAGAAAAGAAAAAAAATGCAACAAGGGGATGTAGTACCCTATGTTAGCAATAAGAAATGCAGTCCGGGGATGCAGTACCCTGCGTTGGAAATAAGGTGAGGCTCATGGCCCACTGATATGCTACTAGGGAGTGTCGTACCCTATGTTAGCAACGAGAAATGCAACCAGGGGATGTAGTACCCTGTGTTGGAAATAAGATGAGGCTCATGGATGAGATTCTACTAGGGAATGATGTACCCTATGTAGGCAGAAAATAAATGCAACCAGGGGATGTAGTACCCTATGTTGGCAATAAGATGCAGTTAGGGAATGTAGTACCCTGTGTTGGCAATAAGATAATGCTTGCAGCGTTCTGTGGTGCTTCTAGGGAATGTCGTACCCTATGTAGGCAGAAAATAATGCGCCCAGGGGATGTCGTGCCCTGTGTTGACAATAAGATGAGGCTCTTGGCTCTGTAAGATTCTACTAGGGAATGTCGTACCCTGTGTAGGCAGAAATAAAATGCAACTAGGGGATGTAGTACGAGTGTTAGTGACAAGATGAGGCTCGTGGCACTATGAGATGCTAGTAGGGAATGTCGTACCCTATGTAGGCAGAAAATAATGTGACCAGGGGATGTAGTACCCTGTATTGACAATAGGATGAGGCTCTTGGCTCTCTAAGATTCTACTAGGGAATGTCGTACCCTATGTAGGCAAAAAAAAAATGCAACTAGGGGATGTAGTACCCTATGTTAGCAATAAGAAATGCAACCAGGGGATGTAGTACCCTGTGTTGGAAATAAGGTGAGGCTCATGGCCCACTAAGATTCTACTAGGAAATGTCGTACCCTATGTAGGCAAAAAGTAATGCGACCAGGGGATGTGGTACCCTGTGTTTAAGATAGGGTATTGATTCCCTATAATGAAACTAAGAATAACATGATTACATGTATATTAGAAGAAAACTAAGGATTTGATAACTTCACTTGGTGGTGTTCGCCTTTCACGAATTATTTCCTAAAATTGTTCTGTTCTTGTTCTGGACAAAGAAAAATTTGTTAGTTTTAAAATTGTGGTCAGTTTGTAGCCTTGATTTCTTGGGCGACTTGACCTTGCGTCTATTACAATTGTTAGAAACACTGACTCCGTCGATGGTCGTAAAAATTGCCGGGAGATTCTGTCATTACTTTCTGGAGATCTTCTTTCTCAACATCAAAACCCGACTATTTTGCGTCTATCACCATTTGTGTTTATGGTTCAAACAACCTTGCTCCCAGAACAACTTTTAACTGAGTAACCTTTATTGATTTTTGATACATTGTTCAGTCCTTCAAGCCTTTTTCTATTTAGGGAAACTCCCAGATGGCTTTATGCCTTTGCCCATGTTGTTCATGCCCAGAAAGTTTTGCTTCATATAACAGGGAAATTGTAACCAATTTTGCGGCCTTTTCTTTGCTTTGCTTTGACAAAATTAGACTGAAAGGAACTCAAAAAGAATAGTACCGAAAGAAAACAAGAAGGTGAACTAATAGGTATTACAACTTAATCAAGAAGTGTACCTTTTAGAGAAGAAAAATAAAAATAAAAAGGACTTATCTGGAGGAATATGCTGACTTCAATTAACGTGACATGCACTTTAGACTGGATGCCTGATCCGTCTGAACCGTCTAATTCTCAAAATTCGTTGTAAACTTCACTTTGAAACTGAGTTCTTTGTTTAACCATGCTTGCCGAGATATATGAAGGCCTAATCGATCAACGATGCCCTTTGTGAGTTTTCACCAATTGACCTCTCTCATTTTTCTTTCTCTCTACTCACTATCGCCTTATAGTGCTCGTGAGGGTTTTCACCAATAAGACTCTCTCATTTTATTTTTCTCTCTTTACAATGGCTGAGGCATCACCCGTAGTATACTGACTTAGCATTATCGAAAGTTGATCAGAAGGTCTTAACAGGGAAAGGTAAAAAGAACTTATTCAACTGAACTACAACTTTTGGAACCATTTTGACAGAAACACCGTCGAAAAATAATAAAAAATCATGCCCCAGTTTCTTTGAATACTGGAAAATGTGGATTTTTGTTTTAGTGTGACCGAACCCCAGAGTGAGGCTGCTTATGTATCCTTTCGGAATCAGGTCGGACATAGTTCAATTAACATGAACTCGTTTTGATGATTTTCTTTTATTTCTTTTTTTCTTATTAAGTACAATGGTTCCAAAAGAGGGAAAAACAAATAAATAATATAAACAAGGCTTCAAAGGGCTAACTAGGGTTGACCAGTGTTTGGGTAGTGAGAATGATAGCCTTTCGTCATCCCAACCTGATAATGCTAAGTATAAAATTTCCCTAACTGAGTCATGTCAGACATAATATCTCTTGACCGCATCCGCGTTAACAGATATATCAGTCACCTGTCCTTCTATATCTGTCAAGTGTAGGGCTCCTTTTGACAATACTTTCTTGACGAGGTAAGGACCTTGCCAATGTAGGGCGACCTTTCCTTTTGCTTCTTCCTGGTGCGGAAAGATACGTTTCAAAATAAGTTGTCCTACCTTAAATTGTCTTGAGCGCACTTTCTTGTTGTAAGCACGTGCCATTATTTGTTGGTATAATTGACCAAAACAAACTGCCGCCAAACGCTTTTCATAAATTAAACTTAACTGTTCCAATCGGGACTTGACCCAGTCAGTGTCTTCGATCCCTGCTTCGACAATGATTAGGAGAGAGGGAATCTCAACTTCTTGATCCATTATTTCAAGATTAGAAAACTTTTTAAGATATGGGCATGAATTCCGCGTGCATGTCATGTTTTTGAAGCCAACATTAACGAAACTGAAAAGGATAAGAAATTAACAAAAAATTGGAAAAGGAAAGATAGAATTTTACTAAGAAAATGGAACTTTGTCTCATTGAATTTGAAAGAGTAGAAAGGTTAACATCAAAGCAAAGCAGAACTAAAATATCTGGATTACAACCCTTAAAACAATTCAAATACAGAAAAAGCAACAAAATAGACTACCAAGGCTCCTTCCTGATGGGAAGAGGAGTTGCTTCCCAGTTGTTGAGCAAGGTATCTGGACCAATGAGCTAAACACTTGCACATCTGGGGCCCTCACCAACTTGAACCATATTGATCTCATAGAATATTTTCTTGAGACCCAGGCAAACTTTATCATTGTCATCCTGTATGGATCCTTCCTCTTTCTTTTTTCGATTTCCGAAACTGCCTGACCTGCTTTGAATTGCTTGCGTGGTCGCCTTAAGGGCTGCCTGACTCACAATTTTGTCCGACCTCATGCCATTCTCAACTATTTCACCAATCTTAATCGCCTCAGCAAAAGGTTTACCAATGGCCGCCAACATGTAATGGAGGTAATCAGGATCCTGATCTTGGAGAAAATAGTCAATCATTTCTGCATCTTTCATTGGTGGTTTGACCCTAGCGGCCTGCTCTCTCCACTTGATTGCATATTCTCTAAAACTTTCTATTGATTTCTTCTTTATGTTGACAAGAGAGGATCGGTCTGGAACTATATCAATATTGTACTGAAACTGTAGGACAAAATCTTGAGTCATGTCGTTCCAAACGTGCCAGTGTGAGATGTCTTGATCTATGAACCACTCTGATGCAATTCCTGTCAAACTTTCCCCAAAATAAGCCATAAGTAAGTCTTTTTTCCCTCCTGCTCCCCTTAATCGGTTATAATACCTCTTCAAATAGGCAACGGGATCACCATGCCCATCATACTTGTCAAACTTGGGGGTCTTGAAGCCGTGTGGCAAATGGACATGGGGGAACATGCATAGATCGTTAAACGAAACACTCTTTTGACCTCCCAAACCCTGTATATTTCTCATGGTTTGTTCCAAGCTCTTCATTTTTCTGGTCATTTCCTCTTGTTCCATATTCTTGTCGATTTTCGATCTCAACTGGGAACATGTTATGAGGAGTATGCTTATATGAATATGGAATCTTGAAAGTCGGTTATGGAGAGTATGTTGGGCATCATGAACATTCAGTTGTGGATCATTATTAGACTTTTGAACAAGAGTCGATTGAGGAACGGTGAAAGTAGGGACAATGGATACAAGAGGTAGGTCATTTCTAAGGGGTACAGTTGGAGGACGTGTAATGGAGGTACTAGGGATAGTGGGAAGGTTAATGCTCGGACTGAATCCAAGTTGGTACAATACATTACTTGTTAGGGAGATGGGCACTTGATTTGCAACTGACACATTATGAAGATTATCCGAAGACCCTATGGGTAGTGGGGGCAGTGCCTGTCCATTCACCCAAGCTTGGTACATCTCTGCCAATTGTTGTTTCAGCACTCTTACTTCTTCAACTAGTTTTGTACCTTGTTCGACCATGGACATCATCATATCTGACTCATTACTGTTGTTTGCCATTCTACTTTTTCTTTTTGATCTCGTATTGTAAGGGTGAGTCGCCAGTTTAAACCACAAACCAACCACCTCAGTTTAACTTTATCTTTATAGATGACAACCAAAAAAGTGTTAGAGTTAGGCATTTTGCAAATATTAATCACACATTGTATGTCGTGCACCTAATGCCATTTTTATCTCTAAAATGATCTTGGAAGGCTTAATGCTTCATCCCGGCTTATTGATTCATTTCCCCTTGAATTTAACGCTATTTTTTCTTTCTTTCTTTTTGTTTAAGAAAAAAATTCTCTCTTTTTCTTTTTCTTTTTTTGCTTTTTTTTTTTCCCAAATAAATTATGACTATGATCACATTCAATGAGGATTGCCGAAGTATCATGACGTCGCATGAATCAGACTTATTACGTAGTTCAGGAAGATTGAAACTGAAGTAAACTAAACTAACCCTTACTCTTATGCAATGCAGACCATGAAAGCTCCTAACAAGATTTTTTTTTGTTTTTTTTTGAATTTTCGAAAGAAAGACTTCTAAAGAAGAAAGAACATATTTTTGGATTTTGAACTTTTATTTTGAATTTATGAAAGAAAAAACTTCTAGAAAAAAAAATTAGTTTTGAATTTTTAGATTTTTTTATTTTTTCGAAAGAAAAACTTCTGAAGAAGAACGAAAATATTTTTGAGTTTTGTAGAAGAAATTAAAGAAAAATATTTTTGAATTTTGAAAATTAGGGGCCGGACCCGATGAAGGTTGCCTACGTATCTCACATCCGCTGAGAATCAGACCCGCGTAAAAATAAATAAAAAAAAAAAATTGAAAATTTTGATTTTACATACTAGAATCCTTCAATATTTTTTATTATTTTTATTTTTATTTTTAAAAAGAGTATTTTATGAAAACTTGGGGGGATATTTTCTCTTTCCCTCTCCTCTGTTCAATCAATTCTATCTTAAACCCGGTCAACATTGAATAAAGCCTACCAAATAATGTTACATGTCGCACATAAAGATAAACATGATGGTCTGAAAAATTGGTACCTGTCCTATACGGGCCCGGCTCCTGTGTAGAGTCCCGCTAAGTCAAATGCACATGATGCAAATAAAGCGTAGCCTACTAGGGATATTCATTTCTTGTGGCTTGTTCTTCTAAGTTTTCAAATCCTAAAGGAGATGGTATCTAGAGCTGGCTTACCCGAGCGGACAATCCGAACCGAGGAGCGTCAAGCGTCACTAGTAGTAGAACAACACTGGCTAGCTAACGGTCCTCCCGCCTAAACATGTGTGATTAAATCCTTCTCCAGAAGCTGATAGGCTAACTGGCTTTATCTCAAGACAGAAGTTTTGTGATGCTGGTAGGCAAACACAACATAACTACCTACCAGAAGACTCAGAATGGTGCGAGAGATGATACAATTTATATCACAGTTCAAATAAATATTAAAGCGGTAAATAAGCGACAAATAACACATTAGCTCCCAAAAACAATAATATCCAAAACATGATAAAAGCCAAACAATAATCAATATACAAAGCTCGAATTCTTATTAATTTTCCCAGCAGAGTCGCCAGAGCTGTCACACCTCCTTTATGTTCCTCACAACTCTATTACGTGGTTGAGTTAGAAGAGTTTTTCCAATTAAAGTGACGTTTTGAAAAGGAATTATTTATTATATGGAGTCGCCACTTGGAATGGAGTTTTGGTGTTCCAAGTCACCTTTTATCTTGAATCCCTTAACAAAGGATGATTTGACTCTTAATTTATGGTCTACGAAAACAGAAGACTTAGTAAGGAATTCTGTTGACTGAGGGGAAGGTGTAAGGCACCCCTCGAGTCCCGCGGTTCTAGCACGGTCGCTTTATTGACTCATGTAAGGCTTAAATCAATTTTTATTTATTCTTGTATTTTATTGATCATGACTTATTTATTACCGCTTAATTAATTATTATATTTTATTAATTGTGTTTACCAAGATGCGGAACGCACACAAGGTACTTCTTTGAAACTAAATATTAAACCAAGGTACATAATATACACATGGTTATAACATAATTATTTTTAAATCTAAAGGCATCGAGACGCGAAATGCGCACATGATCCTTTTATTATTTAAGCATATCAACCCAAGGTTTGGGTATGACGCATGGGCTAATATATAAAGTGCGTCTAAAACTGTTCTACGTATTTAGAGTATTCCATTTATTTGTAAATTTTATTACTATTATTATTATTTTTACCTATTGGAACAAGTCTTTACAAAACGAAGTGTTCTGACATGGCGTGGTGTAAATTTGACTCTTTACATATTGATTTCAGTTGTAATAAAATAAATACTAAAAAAGTAATAATATTTAAATAAAAAGAAGAAAATCTAATTTAAAGTGCCTCCTCTAAAACTTGTATTTTTTTTTACAGAGTAACTACAAGTGTTATATGCCTTCTTTTGTAACTGAATTTTCTGAATTATCAATTGTGCTGGTGGCTCTTAAATCAAGACACATCTTTTTACGAAGAAATTCTCTAAATATTCTATAATATTCTTATTATTACTAGCCTTAGCTATAAGAGAAAAAGCCGTATATGTTTGAATGTTATGATTTCACGAGTAACGTGATATACAAAATTAATTATTTCAATAATCATGCATTCATGCTCATGCTGCCCAATCTCTTATTTGTATAAATTTGTGTTGAAAAATTCCTATTGTACTATATGCTATCAATTCTTGTGGTGTGAANATTTTTTATTTGCATGCTGCCTATATGTGTTTATTAATTTGTTGAATTATTTTGGAGTTGTTTGTGGCTGAAAAAAGATACTACAAGATCGAGTGCAGTTTTCTTTTTGCATGTCCATAATGAATATAAACTTAACAGGAAGAAGTATATATCCTAAAAAATTTGCTAAACACCCTGGACATCAACTATTAAAATAGAAGGGACTAACTATTTTCAAGAGATGACAAGCGATGACACAATAATTTTCGAATATAATTAATTCCATGCAAGTTTTGACTTAACTTAAATGATCACATGCTTCATATCAACGATGAAACTAACTACAAATATAACTTAAACATGAAATTGAATAAAAAAAATAACGAAGATTCAGTTGATAAAACTTTTTAAATTACACTAAGAAAACATGGATCTCATGTTATTATATGGCTTTACTAAGAAGATTTGAATGTTACTTTTTTGCGAAAATCTCACTCAGTAAGCGACTTAATCTACTAATTATAATACTTCTAGAACCCAAGAACTCGAAACCACGAACGAAATCCCGAACTCCGTCTTCAGATTCAATAATTTATCCAAACTCTTTCTTCCTTCTTGTTTTTTTTTTTAAAAAGTTGCTGGATTTTTTTTTCAGATTCTCTTTTTTCACCTCTCCCTCTCTTCTTCTTGTGTATCTGCGTGTGTTTTTATATTTATATTGAAATCCCAAAATCTGATTTTGTCCATGTGTGTAATGGGAAGGAATAATGGGGGAAGTGGGGAGAACTTTGTGAAGGGAGACGTGAGGGGCATGGTTGGGAGGAGGAATCATGGGTGTTAGTTAGGAATTATCTGCTTTTTATTTTAAAAAAATTACAAAATTAAAAATTAAAGAAAGTGTGTGTGTGCATACTGACGTGACGGGAGTGGGTAATGGGAGTAGGAGCAGGAAAGTAATTAAGGATACTATGTTTGTATCTTTCCAAATTTACCTATTTTTGTTCTTTTCATTAGTTTATTATTATTATTTTTTTAAAACTCTTTTTTTAAAACCCCTTTTTATTAAATATAAGAAGGTAAAACACTCATGTATACATGTATATATATA
>ML391832.1:16103-34914 GCA_005239525.1 Nicotiana knightiana | reverse complement strand
AAGCCCGATTCGAGATCTAAAGTCAATGAGTTTGAAGTGAATATTAATATTCTAATATACAAATTTACATATACGGTACCCACTGCTTTATATCTCGAAATTTTTTTGTGAATAATTTATTTAATTGTAAAATAAAAAAAGAAATACCGTGCTGCTCGGAGGGTTCTTGAGACATAAAATTATAGACTTGGGAGTCATGGTAATCAGAAATTTGAGAAACCTCCGCATGGTTATTTTCTGAAAGATCACTGTTTTGGGACCTAAATTCATACATAAAACAAAGTGTTTAGATTAAAAAAAAATGGAGTGATAAATTAGAAAATAGAAAGAAAAAAGAGATAGAAAAAACTTTACATCTTGAAACAAGAGAAATCAGAGGATGATAAATTCAATAGAAGTCTCTTCAAAATCTTGCAAATGAGTACAACATTGAGGCCAGACTTGCATCTTATTTATAATATATGCATAATAAATTCAACTATGTTAATAGATACCATATTAATGAATATAAATCAGATTGATGAAATGAAATTTGTAAAATCCGAATCGGAATAAAATTCAATTTTTGCACATTTCTATGCGTGCTGACATGTATTTTAGAATATAATAATATTTTTTACAACGAGATTCCGCTTTTAGTTGGTGCTATAGTAAGAGCATTAGCTCTTTAGAATTTGACTTGATGAAAAAGATTTTTTTTCTGTGGAAGCTCTCATATGAATGCTCTATATAGATGTCCAATATAATCAAATGCCATAAAAAATTAGTTAAATAGTTCACCTTGGTACAAGAATGAGATCCTCTGCCAACATACATATGAGCTGTTGTAATGCCCTCCCATCGTATAAAGAAAAGAGAAACAATATTAGGTAAAAACAAAAGGAGAATAAAGAGAGAGTAAAAAAGAGGAAGAACAACGACTTTAAATGGTAAAATACTAAATAAACTATCATAGTAAAATATAACACATTGGAATGATCTTACTGCTTTAAATGGTTATTTTCTTGATTGTTTTCTTCGACAGAATTGTCTTGCTGAATTTGCATGACAATATTGTTTTCTTCACCCATAGAAAATCTATGTTTTTCGCTACGTGCCTCCATTTTTTACCTTTATCAAATGAATTTGTATTATTTCAGTTAAATACATTTAATTTCATATAAATAAACGCAATACTGTTGTCATGGGCCAACCTTTTTCCGGACGTCAGCGGCACCAAATAGCCCGTGCGGCGCCTGTAGTCACCCCACACTACAATCCAGCCTTTCATCTTTCCCAGGTTTTCTAGCACGATCTTGTGCCTGTGGTGAAGCTTGCCTAGGAGGTTTACTTAAACTGTGACGCCCTGTCTGATGTCTTGGCTCATGGTCTCGACTAGTTGTGGTGCTTCTCATCCATGCGCACACCCGGGGCTCGCTAAGGACATGTCCGTCCCTCGCCTAGCATTGAGCATCGATCTTGCGTGCACAGTCCAATCCTCAAGCTTGACACTCGCCTCGTGCATCCGCACCCAGCTTGTGCTTCACACGAGTAAGGCAACCTTTAGTCCTTGGCCTCTGTCATGTGTGTCTTTCATAGAATGCCCATGGTTGTCTTATGGCATGGCCAAACATAGCCCTCGCGACACACTTCCATCCCACATAGTGCAGTGTCACTCCACAACTGCACATCTAGACCAATAGACCCTTGCTCGCATATATGAACCCAAGCTATGCTCACAAGTCGACACATGAGGCCCCTAATATAGGTGCTTCAAGTATCCAATCGGCATGGAGGTCTTTATCCACTATTTCGGTAGCCCATAGGGCATAATCACCCACACGTCAAGCCTCCGGCACCCGTTGTGTGCCCAACACTAGCCCTGAGGTGTCGCGTCATCCATAGAGTTCCCAAGCTCGTATGGATACCTAAGAAACCCCTTTGAGATGTCCAAGAAGGCCCTTGAGGTTCCCCCTCAAGGTAGCTCACTTGGTGCAGCTTGGTGGCAGCACGCACGGGGGAGACTGACTGAGCTTCAACACCTCTGCGCCCCTTATATATGCTTAAAATAAAAAAAAGTCCAAGATTCCCTAGTAGACATGTTTTTGCTAGAGAATCATAATGATCCTTTCTCACTCATCCGAACTCCGAATAAGGATATGTCTATTCCTAAAGCTTTCTCTTGACTTCCTTCACACTTTCATGAAGTTTCACCCCATTCCATACTCGTGAAAATAGTTATAGCCTTCAGACACTTCAGTAAATTATGACAATGCCACTTCCCCTACCGAAGTCAAGCCTATAGGCCGGGTACGACACCTATTGTGGAACCACTAATCAGTTGGGTTTTACCGAGCTCCACGTGGCCGGGCACATTTTACCGAGCCTATTACGGCCGGGTAAGATATGATGATGATATTTTCCACAAAGGCGTATGTTTTAAAAGTTTATATGTGTATATATATATATGTGTGTGTGTGTGTGTGTGTGTCACACATTTCATGTTAGTAGCCCTCTGAGGTACGCAAATGTTAGAGGTTGTATATTTTCTATCTCTGTTTACATTACTGTTCTTACTTATGATTTCCGTCCTTACATACTCAGTACTTTATTCGTACTGACGTCCTTTTTGTTTGTGGACGTTGCATGTCAAGCTGCAGGTCCTGATAGACAGGTAGACGCAGCTCCCCCACCATAGTAGGCTTCTAGTTCAGTGGTTATTGGCGAGATCCCTTTTCCGGACTTGCCGTGGTCTTGGTATGCATTTTTGTTATAGACATTATGGGTATGTTGTGGTCTTGTTCCAGCAATGTTTTAGCACTTATTCTCCTTTAGAGGCTCAGAGACAAGTGTCGACTCATGTATAGTTTGGTATGCCTTGTTGGCTAATTTTTGTTGTATAGTCTTTCATGCAGCGTTGTAGCTCGTACCTTATATGTAGTGTCTTGGCAGCCCTGTCATCCCATGTTATGTATGTTCATGCAATTATCATTCATTTTTGGTTGTTCATGATCCATATCTACCATTTATATTGATCTCGTCGGCCCTTAAAGATAATAAGGAAGGTTAGATAAAATGGACGTTGGTGCTCGGCAAGTATGGCCCGGGTGCTAGTCATGATCCTCCAGTTTAGGTCGTGACAAACTTGGTATCAGAGCAAGTCTGACCTAGGGGTTGTCTATGAGCCGTGTCTAGTAGAGTCTTGATTATGGATGTGTATCGCGCCACATTTATAATCAGGAGACTACATGACATCTAGGGTTGTTACCTTCTTCCTGAATCTAGATCGTGCATAGAGTTTAGTCTTTAGTTTACATCTCTAATATTAACCTTGTTTTCTTTCAATGGTGCCTTTGACTAGGAAGCAAGCGATTAGTAGACGGCTTGATACAGCTACGGGAGAGGGTACCAGTCAGATGCCTCAAGCCAGAGCAGGCCAAAGTGAGGCTCAGAGTGAGATGTCGTCTCATACCTCATCTACTCCATCTCATACCTCATCTACTCCGTCTCCTCCAGAGGATATTAGGAGGCACCCAGCACCACCAGTTCCTCCATCTAGCACCACAGACCAGGATATGCGGAGTGCGGTGCAGTTGTTGACTAGCTTGGTACCTGCTCAGGCTCAGAGAAAGAATACCGGTGCAGATGATAAACCAGCTAGTACCAGAGTTTGTGGTTTTATTAATCTAGACCCTCCAGTTTACCGGATCAGATCCCAAGGAGGACTCACAGACTTTTATTGACCAGGTTCATCGTACACTGCGGGTTATGCATGCTACTGATATAGAAGCGGTAGAGTTGGATTTTATCCGTTACGGGATTTAGTGGTTTTCTGGTATGATAGTTGAGAGAGATCCACGGGTCCGAACACTCCTCAAGCTGTGTGGAAAGAATTTTCTGAGGCCTTTCTTCGTCACTATTTTCCAGTTGAGATACGGCGAGCTAGAGCTTATAAGTTCTTGAACCTTAGACAAGGTAATATGAGTGTGCGAGAGTATAGTATGCAGTTTGATTCTTTAGAAAGGTATGCTCCCCGTATGGTGGCCGAGATGAGTGATAGGGTGCATATTTTCATGAACGAGTTGGGACCACATCTGATAAATGGGTGCACGACAACCTCCTTGGTGGAGGGCATGGATATTTCCCGTATTTAGACTTATGCCCAGACCGTAGAGGATCGTAAGCACCAGCAAAGGGAAGATAGAGAGCAGGATAGGGGACAACATAAGAGGGCGATATTTGTAGGGTATTCTCATGACTTTAGAGGCACTGTCAGGCCCCAGTCTTCGAGGATTTCGGCGCCACCTGTAGCTAGTGCTCCTCCACAGTTTCAGAGGCCTCGGTATGATCGATCTACCTATTCTGGTCCAAGTGAGAGTTTGCAGGCATCATGCTCGCAATATCATATGGTACTAGTTAGACGAGAGCCCCAACACCCCGTTGTGATAAGTACGGCAAGGTCCACTTTGGACTGTTCTGTCGAGGTTCTAATGCGTGCTATTCTTGCGGACAGCCTGGCCATATGATGCAGGATTGCCCTAATAGAGAAGGTGGTGGTATGGATCAGCCGAGTTGATCAATGTCTGGTTCTTCCTCATTAGTTCGACCTCCAGCACGTGGTTTTAGCAGTCTACAGGTCTTGGTAGAGGTAGAGGTGTAGTGCCGAGTTCGAGTGGTGCTCAAAATCGAACCTATGCTCTAATAGGTCGAGAGGATCTCAAGTCGTCTCCGGATGTTGTTACAGGTATACTGTCTGTGTTTTCTTACAATGTATATGCGTTGATTCTTCCGCGATCTACATTATCATATGTTACATCCTTTGTGGCTAATAAGTTNGGGAATATTTCTACACCGAAAGGTAGGTTTATTTCCTATCTTAAGGCAAGGAAGATGATCTCAAAAGGTTGCATTTATCATCTCGTTCGCGTTAGGGATGCGTAGGCGAAGCCGCCTACTCTACAATCAATCCCCGCCTACTCATACAGGCTGCGTGACAAAAGGTAGCAACAATTACAAGATTGGAAGAATTCGGACAACTAGTCGTGGTGTGAGAAAGAGGCCTAAAGGGGGGAATGCCCTGACTTCTGGATTTATTCAAAGAACAATTGCGTAGATGGCAAGGACAACATTAAAATATTTGTAAGAGCTATAGGTTATGAGACTAATAAGCGCATCAGTTAACATTCGAGGACGAATGCTCCAAATGAGGCAATGAAGTTATTCCCCATATCTTCGTTCATGAGATTCGTAAGTCAATTGATGCAAGCTCAGAAATGAGATCATATTTGAAAGTACATAAAGTAAGTTAATCATGTTACCTTGGAGGTTACAAATATTTAAGATCATGAATAACAAGTACCAAGAGGATTGGAAATCTTAGAAGCTAAACCAATTGAAGAAAATAAGTTTCGTTGAAAGTCGACAAGTTTGGAATGTGCTTTAGGGTGAGAATATGGTTCTTAACATGATAAAGAGGTTATTCTATGAGTTACTTTTGTCGTATGATAGTCGTGTGCTACGTTTTGAAGTCAAGCAAGTTGTGGAACAAAAGTTGGACCATTTACCCATGATAGTACTATAAGAAATATATGTTATGTTGGTACTCGATTGAGTAAGGTACCGGGTGCCTGTCATGGCCCTTCGGTTTGGGTTGTGATAGAAGTGGTTCAGCTAGCCAATATGAGAATCAGATTGTTAGACTCTGCTGACGGATGTGTTACTGTATATAATACATCAGAATCATCTTTGGTAGCCGAGGTAAAAGCACAGCAATATGAAGATCCTACCTTAGTATGATTGAGAGAGAGCATTCAGCAGCATAAAATTACGTCTATTGAGATCAGATCAGATGGGGGCACTGAGATACCAGGGCCGATTATGTGTGCCTAATGTGGCTGGGTTGAGAGAGAAGATTATGATTGAGATTCATCAATCTCGATATTCCATCCATCCACGCTCGACGAAGATGTATCATGATGTTAAGGAGCAATATTGGTGGGATAACATGAAGAAGTCTATTGCAGAATTTGTAGCCCAATGTCCTAATTGTCAACAAGTAAAAATCGAACATTAGAAACCCAGTGTATTGCTTGAGAATATAGAGATTCCGACCTGGAAATGGGAGGTGATTAATATGGACTTCATTATTGGATTACCTCGCTCTTATCATAAGTTTGACTCCATATGGGTGATAGTTGATCAATTTACAAAATGTGCCCATTTTCTGCCAGTTAAGACAACTTACACAGTTGAAGATTATGCGAAGTTGTATATCAAGGAAATTGTAAAGCTTCATGGTGTGCCAGTATCTATTATATCAGACCGAGGAGCGCAATTTGCGGCTAAATTTTGGAGGTTGTTTCAGAAGGGTGTAGGCACACAAGTGAATCTCAACACTGCATTCCAACAACAGACTGACGGATAGGCTAAACGTACCATTCATACGCTTGAAGATTCCTACGAGCATGGTTTCTAGAATTTGCCTACAATAATAGCTACAATTCCAGTATTAAAATGGCTCCGCACGAGGCACTATAGAGCGACTGAGGACGATATTCCATGTATCTATGTTGAGGAAATGTATTGGAGACCCTTCTAGGGCCATCCCTATCAAATATGTACAAGTTATAGAGGATCTATCATATGAAGAAGTGCTAGTGGCTATATTAGATCGACAAGTCCGCAAGCTGAGAACAAAGGATGTAGCTTCCATCAAAGTATTGTGGAGGAACAAAAACATGAAAGAAATGACATGGGAAGCAGAAGAGGAGATGAAGTATAAATACCCTTACCTGTTCCAGATTCAAGATAACGAGGATGCCGGGGGGACGCACGACGCATTAGAAGGTGAAATGGATCTATGAGGGAAGTAGTAGCTTGAGAATACTCTTCCTTAATACAAAATGGCGATATACAAATAATCTACATATCCAAAATCCTTTGTATAGCCTTATGAGACTATACATTGGGTTTAACTGCTTGCAAGTTTGGCTAGTATACATTTTATAGGGGGAAGGGTGTTACAACCCATATTCACGTACGTTGGCTCATGTAATAAGTTAGTCGATGTAAATCTGAGAAGAGATTATCTTTGAGATGATAAGAAGTTAATCCTATTGGTCTTAAATGATACAAGAGTGTATAAGGGTGGTTAACAAGTATTAGAAGTTAAACGAATCAAGGATGTTGTAACCCGTATTTTTGGGTAAACCTAGGGGTGATTAATATTATAAAGAGGTCTTGTTCTAAGGTATTTGAATCATATATTATCCGTATCATAAGTCTTGAAATCAAACGAGTTATGAAACAAAAGTCGACAAAAGTTGTCGCAACTTATGTTCATAATTTTACTTAAACTTTAGGTCAAATGTTACTAAGCTTTTCTCTCAATTTACTTGGAATTACGGGGTGATCTACCCACCAAATTTAAGATCTATGAGTCTTGTTTCCAAAATATTAATCTGTTCATCGATACTATCTCGGAGTATAGAGATATTCACATTGTCGCGAGACTGCGCCAAGCAGCTCTCTATGCGCCCACATAGGCGGTTTAAAACAGATTGATATATATAAGATGCCTTAACCCCGTTTTTAGTCATTATTTTTCAGTATATTCAGACCTTAGAACCATAAAAACACTCTCTCACATTTCTCTCATGATCCAAGACTAAAACAAAGGGAAAACAACACAAATCAAGTGTCGAAAATCCCGTGGCGCTAGTAAGTTTCTTGTTCTTCTAGTTGTTTCTGATATGTGTTGTTACAGCTCGTGTGGGAGGTTGTTTTAAGTGGTTTACGACTCCCTCAAGTTTTTAATATCAATCCTAGGTGATTTCTCTTCCTTGTTCTTGCGGCAGCATTGGAGGGATATTTCGTGGACAATTAAGGTCAAATTCAAGTTTTTCTTTCTGTTTAAAGGTAAGTAACCTATTACTCTACATGTATTTAAGATTTTCCAAGTTGCAGATAAGTCATTGAAGCTAGAATTTGTGAAATATATATCGAAAGGCTTGGTAGTAATGTTGTTGGTTGGTGGACGGTTTTGGGATGCTCAATATGATTATTATTGATGTTGTTTGGGATGTTTGGCGATTGTTTTGACTTGTGTGAAGTCTCATATATAGGGGAGGTGCTGTCCGTTTCATCGTAAAAAATGTTGTGGTCGACACATAATAGTTACGACGCTTAAACGATAACGATAGTGTCGTTTCTCTTATTGTAGAATAAGGAGTCGTGACATTTGCATAGCTTGAGGTTGGGCAGTATATATACAAGGTATGCGAGGCTATCCCTTTCCTTCTTTTGCACGTCTCCGATTGTACATAAGGTAATGAACGAGTTTCCAAAGATACTCTACTCTTAGAGGCTAGCAGTACTTACATTGTTTCCCTTCTTATGGAACAATTGATATTGAGGTTGCTTCTTTTATTCTTATGTTATCCATGTTGTTGGTACTTCATGATTCTTATAAGATTCTTGATGAAGAGTTAGTCCTAATAATGTGTACGGAGAATACCGACCTGACGTCATTCCGAAAGGTTCAGAATATGATTCCAATGAGTCCAACATGCATTATATATACGTATCTATTACTCTACTGAGACGCGCTATAGTCGGTCGGGTATGACTCCTATTGTGCAGCCACTAATCAGTTGGGTTTTACCGAGCTCCACGTGACCGGGTACGTTTTACCGAGCCTATTACGGTCGGGTATGATATTATGAAGATGATGCCCACAGAGGCGTATGTTTTAAAAGTTTATGTATATTATATGTATGTATCACGCATTTGATGTCAGTAGCCTTCAGAGGTACCTAGATGTTAGAGGTTGTATATTCTCTATCCCTGTTTACATTACTGTTCTTACTTATGTTTTCCTGCCTTACATACTCAGTACTTTATTCGTACTGATGTCCTTTTTGTTTGTAGACGTTGCATGTCAAGCTGCAGGTCCTGATAGACAGGTAGACGCAGCTCCCCCACTGTTGCGCCCCCCCTTTTTCCTCTCCTTTCGGATCGGTCAGGGGTTTTGACATTAATGGGACAACTCATTTCCTTTTGGGATAAGGGATGTGAAGGATTTGAAGAGTCTCCACCTAACGAATTAAGGTGTGTTAGGGCACCTATTAAGGGTCACAATAACACTAATTGAATAACCAGATATTGGGTAAGGGCTTGAAATCACTCCAAGGGGAAGGTGTTAGGCACCCCTCAAAGTCCACAACTGTGGTTCTCGGCCAAATAAGCTTTTGTGAATTCAAGCAAGTGGAAAATAGGCAGTCAAAGTATACACATGGAAACAAGTAATGGTTTCGAAAAAGATTCGCAATCTAAGCACACATATGTAATAAAGTTTTGAAAGATTTATGGTCTAAGCACACATATGTAGGGGATAGGGGAGTCCTAAGTTGTTTATCCTATAGGATCAGATCAGTGAAACGCCCGGTAATCCCTCCTCAGTGAGGGGCTACACGTGGCATTAGCGCACCGGTCATCATATCCATATCTACCCTTTACCCCACCCATTAGCGATTATTAAGCGAGTATATTTAGCGATTTCTATGCGTGCTGTTACCCGTCCCTTCTTAATGATCCTGGAGGAATTTAGGACCTCTAAGTATAGGTATTTCAAGAAAGACCCTTAAGGTTTTCAAAAAAGATAAAATTCTAAGCGACAGGCAAGAACAAATAGGACTAATCAGATAAATGCAGGAAAGCAGTTATGAGGCCCAGATTTACCTCCACAAGTAATGCACATAATCAGCACGTCTCAAACACAAATAAGAGGCAGTTTTATTAGATAGGATCCTAAGCAGGATATATAAGTGAGTATCAATGCAAAGAAATATGCAGCTTTATTTCATAAACTCAGAAGCACGGCCCTAATCAGTTTGCCTACTGATTTTAAGCATGTTAACCTTTAGACAGTTCAGAAGTTGTTTTTGCCGAAAATGCAGGGATTGTTACCAAATTTATCTAAAACAGGATAATCATTTGTGGTATTATTTTATTCCTCTTTTCATGGAACAGTATTTTAAACTAGGTGTGGCTAAGCAAATACGAACGAAATCCTAGAGCATGGTATCTAATATGCACATATAAAATGCAGAATGGTTAAGACATGATTTCGGGATGTGCAGAATTCCTAAAGCATGATTTCTAGAATGCACAGAGAATTACAGAGTTGTTAAGCATGATTTATGAAGGCACATGTAGCAACAGTCTGCGTTAATTATCCTAAGAGCGGGATTTCTAAGTGGTAAGCATACACATGCATTAAGGACATGTTGTACGTTAAAGCAGTAAACATGAAAGCCTTAAAGACATGGTATCTAATGCATGTTTGGCATGGTTTGAATGAATATGTTGGTTCTAAGCATGAATTCTAATGCAGATATAGGGAATGTAAAAGCCTAAGGCATGATTTCTACCCAATGATAGAACATATAACTACCCTCCCCATTTCACTAGCCAACTCAATATCTGTTTACAATAATTATTACAAATCAATAGCTGAATGAATTGCATAAATAGATGGAAAAGAAGAAGTTAAACTATAGGGAGTCTGAAGTATGCCCAAATGTACCAAACTTTCCATAGCCTCAAATGCCAAAGTCATAGCCTTTTGCATGTATGGGTATGTCAGAGTTCCCTAATGACCTCAGGGATCCCGAGCAGTGCTCACACCCAGATTTCATAACCAGATTTGAGTAAGTGCAGTGTGAAAGATCCAGCTCCATTGTATCAGAGTACAGAGGGATCTCACAGGGATCCCAAAGCAGTCACACACTAGAGGGGCAGACTTAAGGACCTAAGAGTAGAGTGAGAGTGCTTGACATAGTTTTGAAAAGGCTTTGGTATAAAACAATATTGAAAACACTCAGTTGAAGTAGTTTTATAAAATAGGAGAGTTGTTTAGCAATAAAACAATTTTGACAAGAGTCGTGTAATCAAACAAACAACAGATCAAACACGGAGCCAAACAGGTTCAGCAATACTCAAATAACAACCCTTCACACAGGGATAAATGGGGACTAGGGACACATAACAGGCATGTACAATGAACACATAATAGGCAGAAGCACAAAATTTTTAAGGAATAGAAAACAATAGGGCAGGGATTCCAAAATGTCTATGTAGAACATAATGGTACTAGGCCAAGTTAAATATAGAATCAAGCAACTAAGGGTAACAGATTGTTTTGCAAATAGGTGCATACCAGAAACTAGGTAACAAATAAACAAACATTCAAAAATAGAGTAGAGTCAAATTTAGAAAGACTACAAAGGGAATAATCAGGCTTATAAGCACGCTGATCCTAAGAGGGGTTAGGACATAACTAGTATACTAAGTAGAACAAGTTAACCACATGTTGAAAAGCTAAACAATAGATAAAAAAACATATTTGTAACATGATAAACTGAAGCAGTAGAAGAAACACATTGGTTTCTGAACTTTAATTCAAATCAAAACATACTAGTAAAGAGAGTAAACATAAAGTGAAGAACATGAGAGTGTAATAATTAGCCTTGGCTTGCAGCCGGCTAATTTTATAACAATAGCAAGTAACAAAGAAAGCAGAAGAGCTTTTGAGTGTATGAGAGATGTGAACTAATGTGGGTTCGTGTGTGTATGAGACTGTATAATGAGAGTAGAAGAGAGCAATATATATAGTAGTTTGAAATCTAGGTAAATAAGGTAAGAATCAAAATTGTACAGTGATTAATGAACTCGAAGTCAATTAGAGTAAAATTAGTCTAAGTCTTCCGTTAATTAAGGGAATCAATTCAAACGGTAAAGAACATGTAATAAGTAAGGAAAGAAATCATGTATAGCTGAAGCATAAAAAATAAGGAAATAATTCAAACACAGTTGGTATAGAGTAAGAAATTAGGGCTAGATACATTAGGTCTAATTAAGGAAACAATTATTAGGAACCAATTAATAACATAGTCAATCACATAATAAGGTAAGAAAATAATTTAGAAGTCGGAAATTAGGGGTTTTTAACATAATTAGTTAGGTTAAGGGAGAACCTAAATGAAAATCGTTTAAACACAATAAAAATCATAGAATAACACTTAAAAATTAGAGAAAATCATTTTGAAGAAAAGTTCAGAAACCCTAATATGAAGATGAAGAGACGCTTCGAAAATCAGAAAGGTTTTGCATTGAAAAATAGTAAAATAGCTCAAATATACTCAGATCTGTTACAGATCTAAAGAGCCAAGAGATAAAGTTAGGGTTTTGAGAGAGATAACCCAGAGATAGAGAGACTCCGGCTTAGAAGCCATAGATTTAGTAATAAAATAGGACGGTCTTACTCAATCGAGCCATGGTGACCTGAGAATGGTGAGAACAGGCCTAAGGGTGAGTGAAAGGCCACTGGTCCCCTTGAGGACCTCAAGACAGCAAGAATCCTGACCATAGGAGAGCCATTAGGGATAAGAGTGGTGGTGAGCCACCATTATTAACGGCGAGCAAGCAACTGGCGGAGGGGGGTTAGGGTTAGGCAGGGGGAGTTTTGAGAGACAAGGAGAGGGGTGACGGCGAGTGACTGAGGAGTGAATCAGAGGTTTTGGGGGGGGGGGGTCATCAGGTTAATTTAGGAAAGAACGAATCCGGGCCGTTGATCAGAATTGATCAACGACCAAGAATTAATCAGCAGTGGGTCAGGTAGGATTTAGGGATGGGGCATGGGTATTTGGGCTTGTCTAATTAGGTGTTTGGGCTGGTTTATTTAAGGAATTTGGGCTGGTTTAAATAGGTTATAATTGAAATAAAATGGGGCTATTTGTTAAATACCCAATTCGAATTAGTTAAAATATGTTATAAAATAGCTAGTAATTATGAAAAATGAATTTCATTCATAGAAAATAGTTTTAAATGATTATTTAGTATTAAAAAATACAAAGGACTAATTTATGATAAAAAGTAGTACAAAATTATATGTTTGGGCTATAATTGCAAAGTCATTGCAATTATAGCCAAAAGATGCTTATTTTTTTGGCTAATTACAGAATAATTAAATCAAGAAATGTTTTTGAAATCATTTGTGATGCAATTTTAAAATAATTTATTGGAAATAAAATACTGGACAAATTAATAAAACATAGAAAAATTATGGCAAAATACCAATTTCTAGTAATGCATGATTTTGAAGGTATATATGCAACTAAGAATATTTTGGGAAAAATTGGGTATCAACAGCTGCCCCTCTTTACCCGGAAAGGATGAAAGAGTTGTCGGGTAAAGATATGATGGCCAATTTGGACCGAGCGAAACGGTTTGGGAGATTTAGGTTGTACTCTGGCTTCTGAGTTGCCTACATATCCCTGGTTTTACAAGAATCAGGCCGTATGTAGTTTCAGATTCACCGGTGAAGTCATTACAAGATCGGACGCAATATCTAGGGATGGGCGAATGAACGGTTTACGGGAGAGGTTAGGTTTGATACAGTTGAGGAACTGGAGCGGGATCACTCATGCTGGGATATCCGTTGCTCACCGGGTTACTTGAAAATAAGAATAATACAATCGTATATTGTGCATAAATTCAAACATGATGCAGGTTCCCATTGGACTATAAAAGTTGTCTTCGGACGGTTATGGATGACTTCCTTAGACCATGATGTCCTGGGCCATGAATTGTTTGATGAGAGATCTGCATGCCTTGAAATGATGTTCTCGGGCCATGAAGATAGTGCCTCCGGACTATGACGCCTTTGAATAATGGTATGAAAGATTGAGAGAGATCCTCAAGCCATGACATGGTGTCTTCCGGCTATGAGGATGATGACGTTAGACTATGACGCCTTTGAATAATGGTATGAAAGATTGAGAGAGATCCTCAAGCCATGACATGGTGTCTTCCGGCTATGAGGATGATGACGTTAGACTATGACGCCTTTGGATAAGTTGGCGATATTTAAGCCCATAAGAGGCAATAATTTGATGTCGACAAGACAAGTCTTAGTCTTGCGAAATGGAGGGCAGAGCTTAGCCCGAAAGAGGAGAGAAGTAAATAATGCTTGAGAGACAACACTTAGTCTCGGTGAAGAAGTAAATTGGAGGCAGAGCTTAGCCTCATGCAAATAGGGAGACAGAGCTTAGTCTCATGCAAATGAAGGCAGAGATTAGCCTTATGCAGGTGAAGGCAGAGATTAGCCTTATGCAAAATGGAGGTAGAGCTTAACCTCATGCAAGATGGAGATAGAGTTTAGTCTCATGTGGGGGGAAGGAAACGATTAGACTTATGCAGATGAAGGCAGAGATTAGCCTTATGCAGATGGCAGAGATTAGCCTTATGTCGGATGGAGGTAGAGCTTAACCTCATGCAGATAGGAAGGAAACGATTAGCCTTATGCAGATGGAGGCAGAGCTTAGCCTCATGCAAAATGCGGGACAGAGCTTATTCTCATGCAAGATTAAAGCGGAGCTTAGCCTTATGCAGAAGAAATAAATAGCAAACGATAGTAGAATTTCATAGCTGGTAGCAGGTTTCGATATTGTGATTGTTGTGAGAATTGTGACTACGGAGCATGTTTGTTCTTTGTGCTGATAGCAAATTTCGGCAATTGCAACTGTTTTGAGAATTGTGACTTTGAAGCGTGTTTATCCTTTGTTCCTACATCCAAAGAAAAATTGTGAGTTCTGTAGATGGGGAAGGTCGGTTCGTATCCCCGCTGGCTTTGCTTCACTCGTTCTGCTTGGTCTGATGATCCTGTTCAAGTTATCGGGGTAGCGTTTGCTAAACAGAGCTATTTTTGAAAGCAAGCATGCATGATTTTGCAAAGACATAATATGAAATATATTACAAGAAATTTAGATGAACCGACGACTGTGACATGGTTCATGACATTGCACCTCTCATGCTATGGAATTTTGAGGGTCCTCCGCAAAATACTGCCCCAGTTAGATAGGTTGACGTCTCTGACTATTGCGCATGCTGCGGTCGACTGAACTTGCTTCAGAATTTTGAGAGTCTCCATGCTATCACGCCCCCCTCTTTCCTCTCCTTTCGGATCGGTCAAGAGTTTTGAAATTATTGGGACAATTCATTTCCTTTTGGGATAAGGGATGTGAAGGATTTGAAGAGTCTCCACCTAACGAATTAAGGTGCGTTAGGGAACCTATTAAGGGTCACAATAACACTAATTGAATAATCAGAGATTGGGTAAGGGCATAAAATTACTCCAAGGGGAAGGTGTTAGGCACCCCTCAGAGTCCACAATTGTGGTTCCCGGCCAAACGAGCTTTGTGAATTCAAGCAAGTAGCAAATAGGCAGCCAAAGTATACACGTGGAAACAAGTAATGGTTTTGAAAAAGATTCGCAGTCTAAGCACACATATGTAATAAAGTTTTGAAATATTTATGGTCTAAGCACACATATATAGGGGATGGGGGAGTCCTAAGTAGTTTATCTTATAGGATCACATTAATGCAATGCAGGGTAATCACTCCTCGGTGAGGGGATACACGTGGCATTAGCGCACCGGTCATCATATCCATATCTACCCTTTACCCCACCCCTTAGCTGTTATTAAGCGAGTTTATTTAGCGATCTCAATGCGTGTTGTTACCCGTCCCTTCTTAATGATCCTGGAGGAATTTAGGAACTCTAAGTATAGGTAGTTCTAGACAGACCCTTAAGGTTTTCAAAAAAGATAAAATTCTAAGCGACATGTAAGAACAAATAGGACTAATCAGATAAATGCAGGAAAGCAGTTATGAGGAACATATTTACCTCCACAAGTAATGCATATAATCAGTACGTCAAACACAAACAAGAGGCAGTTTTATTAGATAGGATCCTAAGCAGGATATCTAAGTGAGTATCAATGACAGAAATATGCAGCTTTATTTCATAAACTCAGAAGCACGGCCCTAATCAGTTTGCCTACTGATTTTAAGCATGTTAACCTTTAGACAGTTCAGAAGTTGTTTTTGCCTAAAAACATGTTGTTCTAGGTGTTACGAAAATGCAGGGATTGTTACCAGTTTTATCTAAAACAGGATAATCATATGCGGGATTGTTTTATTCCTCTTTTCATGAATCAATAGTTTAAACTAGGCGTGGATAAGCAAATACGAAAAAAAATCCTAGAGCATGGTATCTAATATGCACATATAAAGTGCATAATGGTTAAGACATGATTTCGGGATGTGTAGAATTCCTAAAGAATGATTTCTAAAATGCACAGAGAATTACAGAGTTGTTAAGCACGATTTATGAAGGCACATGTAGCAACAGTTTGCGTTAATTATCCTAAGAGTAGGATTTGTAAGTGGTAAGCAGACGCATGCATTAAGGACATGCTGTACGTTAAAGCAGTAAACATGAAAGCCTTAAAGACATGTTATCTAATGCATGTTTGTCATGGTTTGAATGAATATGTTGGTTCTAAGCATGGATTCTAATGTAGATATAGGGAATGTAAAAGCCTAAGGCATGATTTCTACTCAATGATAGAATATATAACTACTCTCCCTATTTCACTAGCCAACCTCAATATCTGTTTACAATAATTATTAGAAACCAACAACTTAATGAATTACATAAATAGATAGAAAAAAAGAAGTTAAACTATAGGGAGCCTGAAGTAGGCCTAAATGTACCAAACTTTCCGTAGCCTTAAATGCCAAAGTCATAGCCTTTCGCATGTCAGGGTGTGTCAGAGTTCCCTAAGGACCTAAAGGATCCCGGGCAGTGCTCACACCTAGATTTCATAACCAGAACTGAGTAAGTGCAGTGTGGAAGAGCCAACTCCAGTGCATCAGAGTTCAGAGGGATCCCACATGGATCCTAAAGCAGTCACACACTGGAGGGGCAGAACTTAAGGACCTAAGAGTAGAGTGAGAGTGCTTGACATAGTTTTGAAAAGGCTTTGGTATAAAAGAATATTGAAAAGACTCAGTTGAAATAGTTTTATAAAATATGAGGGTTGCTTAACAGGAAAACAGTTTTGACAGGAATTGTGTAATCAAACAAACAACAAATCAAACACGGAGCCAAACAAGTTCAGCAATACTCAAATAACAACCATTCACACAGGGATAATTGGGGACTGGGGACACATAAGGCATGCATATTGAACACATAACTGGCAGAAGCACAAATGTTTTAAGGAATAGTAGACAATAGGGCAGGGATTCCAAAATTGCTTATTGGAACATAATGGTACTAGGCCAAATTAAACATAGAATCAAACATCTAAGGGTAACAGATTGTTTTGCAAACAGCTGCATACCAGAAACTAGGTAACAAATAAACAAACATTCAAAAAACAGAGCAGAGTTAAATTTAGACAGACTATAAAGGGAATAATCAGGCTCATAAGCACGCTGATCCTAAGAGGGGTTAGGACATAACTAGTATACTATGTAGAACAAGTTAACATGATAAACTGAAGCAGAAGAAGAAACACATTGGTTTTTGAACTTGAATTGAAATCAGAACATACCAGTAAAGAGAGTAAACAAAAAGTGAAGAACAGGAGAGTGTAATAATTAGCCTTGGCTTGCAGCCGGCAAATTTAGTAACAATAGCAAGTAACAAAGAAAGCAGAAGAGCTTTTGAGCGTATGAGAGATGTGAACTAATGTGGGTTCGTGTGTGTATGAGACTGTATAATGAGAGTAGAAGAGAGCAATATATATAGTAGTTTGAAAGCTAGGTAAATAAGGTAAGAATCAAAATTGTACAGTGATCATGGAAATAGAAATCAATTAGAGTAAAATCAGTCCAAGTCTTCCCTTAATTAAGGGAATCAATTCAAACAGTAAAGAACAGGTAACAAGTAAGGAAAGAAATCATGTATAGCTAGAGCATAACAAATAGGAAATAATTAAACACAATAGGTACAGAGTAAACAATTAGGGTTAGATACATTAGGTCTAATTAAGGAACCAATCAGCAGGAACCAATTAATAATATAGTCAATCACATAATAAGGTAAGAAAATAATTTAGAAGTCGAAAATCAGTAAAGGGTATCAATTACAGGAAATCAGGTATTCAAACAAAATAGTACGAATTAAAAGAAATTACTTTAAATTTCTATGAATGAACGAAATAAACACAGTATAGGCAAGGGAGACACATCAGAAGCCCTAATAAGCATAATAGGGTAAAAATCACAGAGACTCAGAACATATTCATGAGAAACAGGCATACACACAAATCTCATGAACAAATCAGCAAAGACAAACTCAGAACCCAAAGCTAAGCCAAGAAATTAGGGGATTTTAACATAATTAGTTAGGTTAAGGGAGAACCTAAATGAAAATTATTTAAACACAATAAAAATCATAGAATAACACTTAAAAATCAGAGAAAATCATTTTGAAGAGAAGTTCAGAAACCCTAGTTATGAAGATGAAGAGACGCTTCGAAAATCAGAAAGATTTTCATAGAAAAACAGTAAAATAGCTCAAATATACTCAGATATGTTACAGATCTAAAGAGCCAAGAGAGGAAGTTAGGGTTTTGGGAGAGATAACCCAGAGATAGAGAGATTCCGGCTTATAAGCCATAGATTTAGTAATAAAATAGGACGATCTTACTCAGTCCAGCCATGATGGCCTGAGATTTGTGAGAACATGCCCAAGGGTGAGTGAACGGCCACTGGTCCCCTTGAGGACCTCAAGACAGCAAGAATCCCGGCCATAGGAGAGCCATTAGGTATAGGAGTGGTGGTGAGCCACCATTATTAATGGTGAGCAAGCAACCGACGTAAGGAGGGTTAGGGTTAGGCAAAGGACTTTTTAGAGAGAAGGAGAGGGGTGACGTCGAGTGAGTGAGGAGTGAATGAGAGGTTTGGGGGGGGGGGGGGG
>ML391832.1:0-16033 GCA_005239525.1 Nicotiana knightiana | reverse complement strand
ATGAAATGGGGCTATTTGTTAAATACCCAATTCGAATTAGTTAAAATAATTTATAAAATAGCTAGTAATTATAAAAAAATAAATTTCATGCATAGAAAATAGTTTAAAATGATTATTTAGTATTTTAAATACAAAGGACTAATTTCTGGTAAAAAATAGTACAAAATTATATGTTTGGGCTATAATTGCAAAGTCATTGCAATTATAGCCTAATGATGTCAATTTGGCTAATTACGAAATAATATCAAGAAATATTTTTTAAATCATTTGTGATGCAATTTTATAATTATTATTGGAAATAAAATACTTGACAAATTAATAAAACATAGAAAAATTATGGCAAAATACCAACTGCTAGTAATGCATGACTTTGAAGGTACATGTGCAATTAAGAATATTTTGAGAAAAAATTGGGTATCAACACCCACCACAGTAGGCTTCCCAGTTCAACGGTTATTGGCGAGATCCCTTCTCCGGACTTGCCGTGGTCTTGGTATGCATTTTTGTTATAGACATTATGGGTATGTCGGGGCCCTGTTCCGGCAATGTTGCAGCACTTATGCTCCTTTAGAGGCTCATAGACATGTGTCGACTCATGTATAGTTTGGTATGCCGTGTTGGCTAATTTTTGTTGTATAGTCTTTCATGCAGCGTTTTAGCTTGTACCTTATATGTAGTTTCTTGGCAGTCTTGTCATCCCATATTATGTATGTTCATGCCATTATCGTTCATTGCTAGTTGTTCATGATCCATATCTACCATTTATATTGATCTCGTCGACCTTTAAAGATAATAAGGAAGGTTAGATAAAATGTACGTTGGTGCTCGGCAAGTATGGCCCGGGTTCAAGTCATGATCCTCTAGTTTGGATCGTGACAAGGACATGCAACACAACATATCTAGATGGTTGTTGCCTCATGCATAGACCCTATGCCTGATGCTCCTTCACAATGCATCATTAGCATACGTCGCCTACGCGATGACTCTCGTCCGGTCACCCTGTAGCACGCAGTACCATGGATGCCAAGAACCCCTAAAATGCGGGATGTAACATTGTGTTGTCATTAGGCTTTGGAAGCTTCCTCCACACATAGGAGCAAAGCTACATTATTATCTATGCGTTTGTCATGTATTTGTATTAAAATTTTTTTTAACTATTTATAAATACTAAATTGTGAACCCAATAACTAAAGCAAATTATGAATTCAATATCAAGTTCAAAACTCATAAACTTCAAATTCTGGCTCCAGTAATGTCTCACTCGTGAAAAAATGGATAAAGATATGAAGCTCATTAAAATTCATGTACTTGGAGACCAAGTAATTTTTCTGATTTTTTTAATAAAAAGTTTTCAGAATGCTTTTCTTCAAGCCGCCTGGTCCCTTAGTGGGTCAAACGGGCCCAACGGTAATTTTTTTTGCCGTTTAAAAAGAGTTGTTGTGCTTTAAAAAATAGCGCTGGTTATTTAGAAAATAGCCATTTAACCCCCCCCTCCCCTCCCCTCCCCTCAACTTTATTTTAACCCCAAACTTTTTATAATTACACTTTTCCCTATTTACAACTATAAATACCCCCTCATTCTTTCATTTTTCTTACAAAATCAATATTAATCTATCACAATCTCTCTCTACTTTTTCGCTACCACCAACAGAACTTCCTCCGAACCTTGAAGGATTTATGAAGTTTGTAAGAGATACCATGTAATTTGTATGAACAAAAATTAGTATATATTATGTAACTTGTATTTTGGCACATCTTGATTAGTTTCTTTTTCTTTTCAATGGTGGTATTAGCATCTTGTTGTGCTCATTACATAGGGAGAGGAAGATTAAGAAATATATTGCTATATTTTTTTAATGCTATAGTAAAATTATAAGGCATTGATTTGAATATATTTTTACTTTTGTCTTTAAATTCGGATTCAAACATTTAGGTCACAATTCTATAATAAATATACAAGGCATTGCCTTAGATACTTTTTTAACATCTTTTTGTCTCTAATTTCTTTCTGTTTAAAAAAATCACTATTTAGCCATTGGACCCACTTAACACACTTAGCCCGCGGGTCCGACACTTTTAACCGGGACCATGAGTTCGTGGGCCTGGTCCCGGGCTGATTCCTATAAAAAACCGTTTAGCTTGGGACAGCTAAGCCCGTTTATTTAGGGGTCGGGACCACCCTCCGACCACGGCTCAAGAGACCGGCTCACTTGACCTGTTTAGGGATCGGACCGCCCACTTGCCACCCCTAATCCTCGATAAGAATTTTTGGGACATGATATTGTTTGGCGCTTGTTAAAAAATCCACTAATCACTCTCTATTTAGTTTTCGAAACAGAATAGGTGAGAGGGCTCTATGTGCTTGTAAAAAAATAAGCTGAACTTTAACTAGGATTCGTCATATTTTGTGAAGTTGGATTTCAATCATATAGGCATTTTTTGGTGTCACGACCCGAAATCCCTCCTTCAGGTTGTGATGGTGCCTAGCGTTGCACCCGCTAGACAAGCCAACGTGTTAACTGAATTGATTTATTAACAAGTGAAAGTAATAAACACTGACTAGATAATTGAGATAAAATGCGGAAGCTTAACAAAATCTAAATAATAATAGCCAATAACGAAAAAATCAATTTAAGTACAAACCCAGAAATGGAGTCACAACCTCACGAACCAGTCTAAGATTTAGCTAAAGACAACAGTTTGAAATAAACTGATATATCTGTCTGGAAATACATAGATGACAGAATGAAAGATAGAAAGTGACAGCGAGATCCACGAACGACTGCAGAACTACCTAGGTGTCGTCTGAAATGGACTGAAGAATACTCCCTCTAATGATGTCCACCGGGTCCGGCTGCGTAATCTGCACAACATAGAGAAGTGCAGGTGTAGCATCAGTACAACCGACCCCATGTACTGAGTAAGTGTCGAGCCTAACCTCGGCGAAGTAGTGACGAGGCTAGACACGACCAGAACAATTTACCTACACAGTTCTATAATATATACCAAAGAAGGTAGCATGGAATAAGCAATTAAGCACGGTAATACGAGGACAATTAATGGGGTAACGAGTGAGAAGAAAACACGAATAACTGAACAAACGATAATGCAAACGAACCAAGACAACAGGAAATAATAATCAACAAAATGTACATGGCATCACCCTTCGTGCTTTTACTCTCAACCTCACAATGCAATGCGTAAATGAAAGAAATATAAATAATGTCATGGCATCACCCTTCGTGCTTTTACTATCGTCCTCACAATGCAATGTATAAACGAAAGCAATATAAATAATGGCACGGAATCACCCTTCGTGCTTTTACTATCGTCCTCACAATGCAATGTATAAACGAAAGCAATATAAATAATGGCACGGCATCACCCTTCGTGGTTTTACTCTCGTCCTCACTATGCAATGTGTAGATAAAAACTAATGGAAATGTATAAACGAAAGCAATATAAATAATGGCACGGAATCACCCTTCGTGCTTTTACTCTCTTCCTCACTATGCAATGTGTAGATAAAAGCAATGTAAATCATGGCACGACATCACCCTTCGTGCTTTTACTCTCTTCCTCACTATGCAGTGTGTGAAATGAATGAGATGAATACACGGCATCACCCTTCGTGCTTTACACTCTTCCTCACCCAAATCAGCAAACAAATAACAACTTGGCAAGGAATTCAACAATATGAAATTCACTTCAAAAACCACCCAGCAAGGGGAAGACATCAACCAAAATAATAACAATGCCCGGCAAGGGACTCAACTATAACCAATCTCTTACAAGTACATAACGTAATGAATTGAGTTCTCGACTGAAGTATCATATCACAAGTACTTAAACAGATATTCTCAGCAATTCAACAACTTTATAAAGAAAACCACTTCAAAGCACAATAAATATCGGAATAATAATAGGTAATTCACCAATTAGACTCACGGGCATGCTTGAAAACCAATGCATAGGTACTCGTCACCTCACATATACATTGAACATGATAATACAAGTAGCACATACGACTCAACACTTATTCCCTTACTAAAGTTAGGCCAAACACTTACCTCGGCTCCAAAAATGCAAATCAAGCCTCTAGCACTACTTCCCCTCTCGAATCCAATACGGGAATAGGTTCCTCTAAGCATAATCGACTCAATAATATTAATAATAACTCAATAATTCAATCCCAAAGTCTAATATAGATTTCCCATCATTCTTCAAAAAATACCAAAATTCGACCCCGGGCCCGCTTGGTCCAAACCCGATGTTCGGACCAAAATCCGATCACCCATTCCCCCACGAGCCCGAATATACAATTTGTTATGAAATCCTACCCCAAAACGAGGTTGAATTCCCAAAAATTGGAAAAGCCCTAACTCTACCCAAAACCCCAATTTCTACCCTTTAATTTCAAGTTTTTAGGCCTAGAATTCAGTGATTGATGAAGAAATGGAAGAAATTAGAGTTAGGATTACTTACCCAAGTGGTTGTGGTGGAAGAATGGCTTGGAAATCGTCTATGGGGTTTGGAGAAGAGGAAGATGGTGAAAAATATGAAAATCTCGTAATGAGTATTCTGTTTTTTGGCTTTTAAAAATAGCTGGGCGAATTATACCTGCGTGATCGCGGAAAGGGGGTTGCGATCGCACAGTGGATGGGTCCCCTAACCTCCGCGATCGCAGAAGACTATACGCGATCGCACAAGACAATGCTACCCAACCCCTAGGCCCACACTAAGCTCTGTGCGTTCACACTGCTTACCCCCACTACCCCTCCGCGTTCTCACCTAATATGGTGCGTTCGCATAGAGTGTTTTGAACCCTGCCCCCAGACCCCACTTTTACCTTGTGGGTTCGCACTCCCTTGAGTGCGTTCGCATAGGGTAATTCCCTGAACACCAGAAAATGCACTAAAACACCAGATTTTTCTAACTTTTTGCACTCCGATACCCACCCGAAACTCACCCGAGCCCTCGGGGCTCAAGACCAATTACCCACACAACCTCATAAACATCCTACAGACTTATTCAAGCAATTAAACCACCAAAATAACATCAAAAACAATGAATTAAACTCCAAAATCCATAGAATTTTGTCAAACTTCATAAACTATCAACTTTTCCATTTTTGATCCGAAACACGTTAAACCAAGTCCGTTTCATACCAAATTTAGAGATAACTGATATAATATATATTGATCCTGTTCTGGGCTCCGGAACCATAATACGGGCCCGGTAACATGGGTTTCACATCACAATTCATTTTCAACAGTCTTTATTATTTTCAGAAAATAATTTTCTTTAAGAATTCATTTCTCGAACTTGGGACCTCGAAATTCGATTCCGGGCATACGCCCAAGTCCCATATTTTCTGTTCGCCACGGGTCCGGGTCCGTTTGCCAAAAATATTGACCAAAATCAACTTTAAGCAATTAATTATTATAAATTCAACTGTTTATCAAGTTTCCACATAAAGGCTTCCCGGCTATGCGCCCGGGCTACGCACGCACATCGAGGTGAGATTAATGGAGGCTTTCGGGGTCTCGAAACACATTTTAGTTAAATTTACATAGGATGTGTCACGACCCAAAATCCCACCTTTAGTCCGTGATGGCGCCTAACGTTGCACCCGCTAGGTAAGCCAACGTGTTAACTAAATTTATTTATTAACAAGTGAAAATAATAAACACTGACTAGATTATAGAGATAAAGTGCGGAAGCATTAACATAAGTCTAAATGACAATAGCTAATAATGAAGAAATCCTTTTAAGTACAAACCCAGAAGTGGAGTCACAACCTCACAGACCAGTCTATGATTTGACTAAAAACAACATTTTGAAAATAAAATGATGTATCTGTCTGGAAAATACATAAATGACAGAATGAACGATAGATAGGGACGCCGAGATCCACCAATGCCATGCGGAACTACCTCGGTGTCGTCTGGAATGGACTGAAGGACACTCCCACTAACGATGTCCACTGGGTACGGCTGCGTAATCTACAAAACATAAAGAAGTGCAGGTGTAGCATCAGTACAACCGACCCCATGTACTGAGTAAGTGTCGATCCTAATCTCAGCGAAATAGTGACAAGGCTAGGACACGACAACAAATTGTACCTGTGCAGTTCAATAGTATAGCAGAAAATAAACAAGAAAACAGTTACGGGGAGGAACATGCTGAGAATAAGAGGGGCATTAATTTCTAAAACAGTAGAATCAAGTACTAACGGAAATGTAGAAGTGAAACAGGAAATATCAGCCCGAACAAGTATAATAGACAGGGAAAAACACGGTATGACCCCTCGTGTATAACCTCAAAATCACACGGAACTGAATGTCCTCTCGCAAATAAACAATAATGACTTGGCACGGAATGTTCCCTCGTGTATCAATAATAATCAATCAGCACAGAATGTCCCCTCGCACATAAATAATAATCAATCGGCATGAAATGTCCCCTCGCGCATAAATAATAATCAATCGGCATGGTATGTTCCCTCGTGCATAAATATAATCAATCGGCACGGAATGTTCCCTCGTGCTTAAATAATAATCATCGGCACGGAATGTTCCTTCGTGCATAAATAATAATCATCGGCACAGAATGTTCCTTCGTGCATAAATAATAATCACTCAGCACGGAATGTTCCCTTGTGCATGATGAGTGTAAAAGCAACAATTGATGTGAAAGTTTAACAATACGATATTTCAAATATACAGAAATAATCAACAAAATTCTACTGTCCCAGCAAGGGACTCAGCTATAACCAATCTCACCCAGAGGTATAATGTCAACAGTAAAATCCTAGACCGAACACATAATCAATAATTGTCTACATCATGAAGTAACCTCAAGGTACCACTTCCAAGGTTCCCAATAATTCACAACACGGAGAAGATCAAAAAACATTAAATAACTCATCGAAGATCGACTCACGGGCATGCTTGACCACAACATATAGGTACCCATCACCTCACCTATACGTTGGACATGAATTACATATAGCAAATAAGACTGTATACCTACTCCCTCAAGCTAAGGTTAGGACAAACACTTACCTCAGCTCCAAGAATGCAAGTCAAGCCTCAATCACGACCTTTCCTCTTGAATCCAACTCCGAAACGATAATATCTAGACATAATTGACTTCATAACATCAATAATCGTTCAATAACTCAATCCCAAAGCCTAATTATACATTTCCCATAATTCTTCAAAAAATACTAAAATTCGACCCCGGGCCCGCTTGGTCCACACTCGAGGTTCGGACAAAAACCCGATCACCCATTCCCCCATGAACCCGAATATACAATTTGTTTTGAAATCCGACCCCAAAATGAGGTTGAGTTCCCAAAATTTCCAAAACCCCTAACTCTACCCAAACACCCTATTTTTACCTTTAATTTCATGTTTTTAGGCCTAGAATCTAATGATTGATGAAGAAAATGGAAGATATTAGAGCTAAGATTATTTACCTAAGTGGTTATGGAGGAAGAGCAGCTTGGAAATCGGCTATGGGGTTTGGAGAAGAAGGAGATGGTGAAAATTATGAAAATCCCGTAATGGGATTCTGTTTTGGACACTTTAAATAACTGGGCGATTTTACTCTACGCTATCGCGACAGAAGGGCTGCGATCGCGGAGAGTAGTGGACTTCAGACTTACGCGATCACAAATTAAGGAGTGTGATCGCAGAGAACCCGGATCTGGACCCACACGATCGCTAACGAAAGAATGTGTTCGTATAGAACAATTTGCTGCCCAGCCCCTAACTCTACAGGAGACTTACGCGATTGCGGACATAGGGGTGCGATCGCATAGCGCTAAACCCTAAGGCTCCGTGTTCGCACTCAGCTCTTTGTGATCGCGCATAGAAAATTGACCGCCTTCCCAAATTGAACATTGTGACCGCGTGCTATACACCGCGATCGCAGAGAAGGAATAACTGGACACCAGATACAGCCTAAAACACCAGAAATTTCCTAAGTTTAGCACCCCGACACCTACCCGAAACTCACCCGAGCCCTCAGGGCTCAAAACCAAATATACACACGACTTCAAAATCATCCTACAAAATTATTCGAGTAATATAACCACCAAAATAACATCAAAAACATTAAATAAACTACAAAATCTATAGATTTTTCTCAAATTTCATAAACTTCTAAATTCTCCAATTTTGATCCGAAACATGTCAAACCAAGTTCGTTTCTTACCAAATTTCACAGATAACTCACATAACACATATTGAACATGTTCCGGGCTCCGGAACCATAATACGGGCTCGGTAACACAAATTTCACATCAAAGTTCATTTTCAAAAGTGTTTCTTATTTTCAGAAAAAAATTTCTTTAAAAATTCATTTCTCAAACTTGGGACCTCGAAATTTGATTCCAGGCATATGTCCAGGTCCCAAATATTCCTACGGACCCTCCGGGACCGTCAAATCATGGGTTCGGGTCCGTTTACCAAAAATGTTGACCAAAGTCAACTTTATTCCATTAATTATCATCAATTCAACTGTTTAACACATTTCCACATAAAAGCTTCCCGACTATGCGCCCGGGCTATGCACGCACATCAAGGTGAGATTAACGGAGGCTTTTGGGGCCTCGAAACACATTTTTTGCTAAATTTATACAAGATAAGCTTTTGGGTCATCTCAATCTCCACCTATAAAACAATCGTTCTTCCTTGAACAGACATAGAAAAAAACCTGAATCGGGGACAATGTGGGGATATCGACTCTGCATATCGGGCTCGGACTCCCAAGTAGATGCCTCAACATGCTGACCTCTCCACTGAACACGAACCGAAGGATAGCTCTTCGATCTCAACTGTCGCACCTGCCGGTCTAATATGGAAACCGGCTCCTCCTCATAAGACAAATCCTTGTCCAACTGGACACCACTGAAGTCAAGTACATGAGATGGATCTGCAATATACCTCCGGAGCATAGGTACGTGAAATACCGGATGCACGACTGACAAACTAGGTGGCACGGCAAGTCTATAGGCCACCTCTCCTACCATATCTAGAATCTCAAATGGACCAATGTACCTAGGGCTCAACTTGCCCTTCTTTCCGAATCTCATCACGCCTTTCATGGGCAACACCTAAAGAAATACCCGGTCGCCTATCATAAATGCCAAATCTCGAACTCTGTGATCCGCATAACTCTTCTGCCTAGACTGAGCTGTACGAAGTCTATCCTGAATGATCTTTACCTTGTCCAAGGAATCCTTGACTAACTCAGAACCCAACAATCTAGCCTCTCCCGGCTCAAACCATCCGATTGGAGACCGACACCATCTACCATACAACGCCTCATACGGAGCCATCTGAATGCTCGACTGATAACATATCCTCCAAAATCTAAATAGTACGCTCGGACTGTCCATCCGTCTAAGGATGAAATGCGGTGCTCAGATCAATATGTGTGACCAACTCTCACTGAAATAATCTCCAGAAATGGGAGGTAAACTGAGTACCTCGGTCTTATATGGTGGATATGGGCATACCATGCAGTCTAACAATCTCTCTCATATAGATCCTTGCCAACCTCTCTGCTGAATGCGAAACTGATACGGGGATGAAGTGCGCTGACTTGGTCAACCTATCCACAACAACCCATACTGCATCAATGTTACACCTCGCATTTTTGTACGTTAAAAGCTTCGTCTTCAGTTAATTGGCGTAGACTCAGGGATGATATCATCGTTAATGTACTTACGCTATTTATAACAAGTGATAAACAAGTCTTATGAAGGATAAAGGGGTACCCGAATTAAAGAAAACGAGTTTCGTTGAAAGTGGCCAATTTGGGATAAAGTACGGGTCGAGCTATACTACCCGATAATTATGGACTAGTACCATACAAGGTACCATATGGCCGTGATAATATGATATATATAATGTATAAAGTATATATGAAGTATATTAAAAATAAGTAGAATTTTAAGTAACTTGAGACAATTTTTAATTATGCGGGTAATTGGTTAATTACCGGTTAATGGGACACTACCTAATTACCTAATAAGTAGATAAAGATTTAATAATTCCCACCCCACCCCCACGTGGCAGCAAGCCATTACTATGGCCTATGACACTTAGTCATAATGGCTTAGTGTCCATTTAAAGTTACAAGACACTTACGTGTAAGTAAGTGTAAGACCTTATAAGCCTTAGTTTCATAACATTACAAAATTGGGTTTCTTCCTAAAATCCTATTCAAGACATTTTCAAACCAGATCTTGTTTTTTTGTTTCTTATCATGCTTTCTGTTGAAGTTGTAAAATAGTTTGAAGTATCATTGGATTTGAGATTATAATAAAACCTTGATGAATAACATTTACACCAAACAACATCTATGTTTCAGAAAATATGCACTGTATTCAATTCCTTTGGGTTCTTTGTAGCAAGTATTGGAATGTCACGAAGACTCATTCTTCTTATTTATTGGATCATGTTAATTCTTCTCAAAATTTTCTTGCTTGTGGGATCATTATATTCAATCAACAAGTTATGGGGGTTGTATTGTCTTTACAGTGAAACCTTTTCCAAGTGTATCATATGGATTTTTCTCTACTTCAGGTATGTTAAGGCTATCCCTTCTTTATTTTGGCATGGTCCAAATTATATTGAAGAAACGAGCAAATACACAGTTTCTATAAATTACTCTATTCATAGAAATAGTAGGGGTATCTATATTCTTGATTCCCCATGAGAATTATTATTATCTTCTGTTCATGGGTCTCGAAAATACGTATGTTGGTAAAGTTTATTTCATGATATTAATCAGAGGCATAATGGCCTTATGACGTACCGAGAGATTTTATTGACGTATTTCATATGCATTTCATGCATTTACATATGCACATTGACCCATGACCAGATGGCGTTATATACGCGTATATATGTAAATATATGTATATGGGATATGGGAAAAGGTTACGGCGTTATATACGCACCACCACCTGATCAGCTGGTATATGATGATGATGTTGCCCACAGTGGCTGAAATATGGTTTAAACAGCGTTATATACACGTATATATGTATGTATATTTAAACGACGTTATATACGCGTATATATGTATGTATATATATGTATATGGGATATGGGAAAGGTTATGGCGTTATATACGGACCACCACCTGATCAGCTGGTATACGATGATGATTTTGCCCATAGTGGCCGATATGATATGATGAGATGCCCTCAAAGGCTGATGATGTTATGAAACATGTACCTATGCACGACATGACATTCATATTCATATGCATGACGCTAAAAGTAATATATGATTTACAAAGCTATTCAAGATTACAGGTTGAGTCATGTGCTCTATATTTCTTCCATGTCTCTTATGCACTTATTTATGTGCCTTACATACTCGGTACATTATTAGACATGTATTGTTTGGTATGGAGGGACTCTATTCTGACCTTTATGACATTTATGTACTCTTAGAGGCTTTTAGACATATGTCGTGTACGTGGAAGATTGTATGGCCTTGTCGACCTATGTTTTGAGTTTATAAATGATTATGTTGGCCTATTAGGCCCGTATGTCATGGGTATATGATGATGTAATAAGAATGATATGTTACGTTGAGTAAGGTATCGGGTGCCCGTCGCGGCCCATCGGTTTGGGTCGTGACAATCAAACATCCTCTGAGTTCGTGGGAGTCCAACTACAAAGTCCATGGTGATACGCTCCCACTTCCACTCGGGAAGCTAAATCTGCTGCATGAAACAACTGGGTCTCTAGTGCTCGTACTTAACCTGGTGGCAGTTCAAACATTGATACATAATCTATAATATCCTTCTTCATCCTCCGCCACCAATAGGGCTGCCGCAAGTTCTGGTACATCTTTGTCGCGCCCGGATGAATAGAATACCGTGAACTATAGGCCTCCTGAAGTATCAACTCACGAATACCATCCACATCAGGTACACAAATCCGACGCTGCCTCCTCAAAACTCCCTATCATCAACCGTAACCTGCTTGGCATCGTCGTGCCTAACTCTATCTTTAAGAACACATAAATGACGATCATCATACTACCTGTCCTGAATATGGTCATACAATGAAGAACTGGCTACGGTATGGGCCAAAACACTATCAGTCTCAGAAACCTCCAATCTTACAAATCGGTTGGCTAAAGCCTGAACATCCAAAGCAAGAGGTCGCTCTCCAACTGATAAATAGGCAAGACTACCTATACTGGCTGACTTCCGGCTCAAAGAATCGGCCACCACATTGGCCTTCCCCGGATGATAAAGAATGGTAATATCATAATTCTTCAGCAAATCTAACCATCTCCTCTGCCTCATGTTCAACTCCTTATGTTTGAACAGATACTGTAAGCTCTTATGATCCGTGAACACTTCACATGGCACACCATACAAATAATGCCTCCAAATCTTCAATGCATGCACAATAGCTGCTAACTCCAAGTCATGAACTGTATAGATCTTCTCATGAACCTTCAACTGACGAGAAGCATAGGCTATAACCTTGCCATCCTACATCAACACTGCACCAAGCCCAGCCCGTGATGCATCACAATACACGGTATACTGTCCTAAACTTGTGGGCAAAACTAACACTAGTGTCGTGGTCAATGCTATCTTGAGCTTCTGAAAGCTCGCCTCACACTCATCAGACCACCTGAATTGAGCACTCTTCTGAATCAACCTGGTCATCGGGGCTGCAATGGATGAAAAGACCTCCACAAACCGGCGATAATAACCTGCTAAGCCGAAGAAACTCCAGATCCCTGTAGCTGAGGTGGGTCTAGACCAATCTCTGACTGCTAAAATCTTCTTGGGGTCCACCTGAAAACCCTCTAACGATACCACATGGCCTAAAAATGCAACTGAACTCAACCAGAACCCACACTTGGAAAATTTTGCATACAACTGACTATCCCTCAAAGTCTAGAGGACGACTCTAAGGTGCTGCTCATGCTCCTCTCGGATGCGAGAGTATATCAATATATCATCAATGAAAACAATCACAAATGAGTCCAAATAAGGCCTGAGCACTCGGTGCATCAACTCCATGAAAGCAGTGGGGGCATTTGTCAGCCCAAATGTATCACCAAGAACTCATAATGCCCATAACGAGTGCGAAATGCTGTCTTTGGGACATCAGCTGCCCTAATCCTGAGCTGATGGTAACTAGATCTTAAGTCAATCTTGGAAAACACTGAAGCACCCTGAAGCTGGTCGAATAAATCATTAATCCTCGGGAAAGGATACTTGTTCTTAATAGTAACCTTATTCAACTGCCGGTAGTCAATACACATCCTCATCGAGCCATCTTCCTTCTTGACAAACAATACTGGAGCACCCCAATGAGAGACACTAGGCCTAATGAAGCCTTTATCCAACAAATACTGCAACTGATCCTTCAACCCCTTCAACTCTGGCGGGGCCATACGATACGGAGGAGTAGAAATAGGCTGGGTGCCCTGAGCTAACTCAATACAAAAATCAATATCCCTGTCGGGTGGCATACCTGGCAGGTCAGCAGGGAATTCCTCTGGAAATTCACGAACCACGGGCACAGACTCCAGGGAAGGAACCTCGGCGCTAGAATAAAAAACATAGGCCAAACAACCCTTCTCGACTATGCCCCGAGCCTTATATGAGAAATAACTTTACCAAAAGAATGACTAGGAGTCCCCCTCCACTCAAAACGAGGCACCCCCGGCAAGGTCAAGGTCACTGTCTTGGCACGACAGTCCAGGATAGCATAATAGGGGGATAACCAATCCATCCCCAGTATAACATCAAAGTCAACCATATCAATGAGCAAAAGATCAACTTGAGTCTCCAGACCACCAATAGCTACTAGACAAGCACGGTAGACTCGATCTACCACTATAGAATCACCCACCGGTGTAGACACATGCACAACAGTACTCAAGGAATCACGGGGCATACTCAAATAAGGGGCAAAATATGAAGACACATTGGAGAATGTAGAACCCAGATCAAATAACACCGAAGCCTCTCGGCTGCAAACTGAAACCGTACGTGTAATAACTTCATCAGAAGCCTCAACATCAGGCATGGCAGGAAAAGCATAGCAGCGGGGTTGAGCCCCTCCAGCCTGATCGTCTCTAGGTCGACCTATTTCGCCATGACCTCTACATCTCGTGGCATGTCCTCCACCTCTATGAGTCTGACCTATACCTCTGGAACCCTGACCGCCACCCCTAGCTGGCTGAGGGGGCAATGAACCCCTCTGGGACCTGAGCTGGTCCAACTGGAACCGTCTGGGTAGGAACCTCACCAGCAAAGTCTACCTGTGGGTCCTCTACTGGGGCTGCTGCCCCAGGTTGTGCCCTGCCCCTGCCTTGGCCTCTAATACGGCCTCGGCCTCAGCCCTTCGTAGGAGCTGAAAAAGGAGAATCGGGCTGCTGACCGGTAGAGGAGGAAGCACGCGTTCTCGCCAATCTGCGAGAGAATAGAATTGAAACTCAATTAGCATTTAGACTTCAAATCGCACGAACAGAAAAGAAGAAAAGTGAAGTTATTCCTAACTTTGCAGCCTCTAGGGGAGAAGTACAGACATCTCCGTACCGATCCCTCATACTCTACCAAGTTTGTCCGTGAGTTGTGAGACGTAAGCAAGATAGTGCTCTGATACCAACTTGTCACGACCCGAAATCCCACCTTCAGGCCATGATAGCGCCAAACGTTGCACCCACTAGGCAAGCCAACGTGTTAACTGAATTGATTTATTAACAAGCAAAAATAACAAACACTGAATAGATAATAGAGATAAAGTGCGGAAGCATTAACATAAGTCTAAATGATAATAGCTAATAACAAAGAAATCCTTTTAAGTACAAACCCAGAAGTGGAGTCACAACCTCACGAACCAGTCTAAGATTTGACTAAAAACAACAGTTTGAAAATAAAATGATGTATCTGTCTGGAAAACACATAAATGACAGAATGAAAGATAGACAGGGACGTCGAGATCCATGAACGCCATGCGGAACTACCTCGGTGTCATCTGGAATGGACTGAAGGACACTTCCACTAAGGATGTCTACTGGGTCCGGCTGCGTAATCTGCACAACATAAAGAAGTGCAGGTGTAACATCAGTACCGCCGACCCCATGTACTGAGTAAGTGCCGAACCCAACCTCGGCGAAGTAGTGAGGAGGCTAGGACACGACAACAAATTGTACCTGTGCAGTTCAATAGTATAGCAGAAAATAAACAAGAATACTATTACAGGGAAGAACATGCTGGGGATAAGAGGGGCAACAATTTCTAATACAATAGAATCAAGTACTAACAAAAATGTAGAAGTGAAACAGTAAATATCAGCCCGAACAAGTATAATAGACAAGGAAAAACATGGCATGACCCCTCGTGTATAACCTCAAAATCACATGGCATGGAATGTCCCCTCGCTCATAAACAATAATGACTCGGCACAGAATGTCCCCTCGTGCATCAATAATAATCAATCGACACGGAATGTCCCCTCGCGCATAAATAATAATCAATCTGCACAGAATGTCCCCTCGTGCATAAATAATAATTAATCGGCACGGTATGTTCCTGATGCGAGACTAAATTGCATAGTTTAACATGTGATATACATTACATTTTATGCCCATTAATGATAAAAATACACTTGTTATGTGCTTAATGGAGTTTATTTCATGTGTAGGTGAAGTGGAGATGGAAACGGAGCTAAAAAGATGCAAATACGTCAAAAAATACGCGAAAAGCGACACCCGGGCGATAGCCGAGCGACAGAGCCAAACAGCCTGACCCTGCCTGGCGTTAGCCAGGCGTTTGGGCTGAAACAGAAGTCTCCTACACGGTTAGGGTTCACCCTAAACCTATAAATAGACTCCTAAAAAACAACTACAGAGGGGGATGCACAGGGATACACAGAGATTCGAGTTTGGAGTGAATCGAAAGACAAAACATCAATTTGTACATATTTTCTTCCTTACTTTGTAGTTTAATTATGCTAGTTGTTTTA